>QLTV01004001.1:172576-190094 GCA_003457575.1 Thermophis baileyi | reverse complement strand
TATGTTGGCAATTTGATCTCTAGTTCCTCTGCCTCTTCGAAATTCTGCCTGTACTTCTGGTAGTTCTCGATCTACATACTGCTGGAGCCTAGCTTGTAGGATTTTAAGCATAACTTTACTAGCATGTGAAATGAGTGCAATGGTGCGATAGTTTGAACATTCTTTGGCATTGCTTTTCTTTGGAATTGGAATGTAAACTGACCTTTTCCAATCCTGTGGCCACTGTTGAGTTTTCCAAATTTGCTGGCAAATTGAGTGTAGCACTTTTACTGCATCATCTTTTAAGATTTTGAAGAGCTCAGTTGGGATACTGTCACCTCCACGGGGTGGCCCTGCACGGCATAGCAAACTTCACAATATCCTCAGTGAAACTGCTGACACACACTGCTACCTCCTATTCATGGAGTTCTACAATAGCTTCTAGACCATATGGTGGACAAATAGTTTTTGTCCAATGATCTTATCTTCATCATAGGTATTCTCATATGTTTTTGGTACAAATTCTAATTATTCTATTACGGGCACAGTGGGCAGGAATATAGTCTTGAATTTGTCACCCTGTTTTTCACAAAAAAAATGTTGCTAAGATTACTCAATTATTTCTCAATTCTTCACATACTTCTTTTCCTGTAAAACCTGTGTTGTTTGTTCATCTTACAATTTAAACCGGAGTAGGAAACCAATACTACGTAGGTCAGGACTACTTTTATTGTAACAGGCATAGAACAGAATTTTGTAAGTCTGAATGTGCTTCCCCCTCCCTCCCTTTATCTTTGTGTGAACAAGGCCTGGATAACCTTGAACTACGCCGTCTACATTCCGACCTAAGCTTAGTACACAAGATCATCTACCTTAACGTCCTGCCTGTTAACGACTACTTTAATTTCAACCGCAATAACACTAGGGCTATCAATAGATACAAACTAAATGTAATCCGCTCTAATCTTGATTGCAGAAAATACGACTTCTGCAATAGAGTAGTAAATGTCTGGAACACTTTACCTGATTCTGTTGTTAGTTTCTCTAACCCCCATACCTTTTACCTTAAACTGTCTACTGTGGACCTTACACATTTCTTAAGAGGTCCCTAAGGGGGCGTGCATAAGCGCACAAGCGTGCCTACTATCCCTGTCCTACTGTACCCATTTGTATGTACTCATTTTATGTGTTTATGGCTATGTTTTGCTTCTTTATATCCATTTATTTGTGCCATTTTTTCATGTGCCCTGTTTCCGTGCACTTGTTGACAAACAAACAAACAAACAAACAAACTAGAGAAGGGCCTATCTGAGATGATTTCTCAAATTAGTTTCTTGGAATGGGCTCAACTCCCACTTATCTGACCTCTGCCTTAGTAAGGGTTCTTCATCTTGTCCTCCAAGGCTGTTGCCAATGTTCTCTGTATCATCTTACATTTACGTGCTTGTGAGAAGCTGCTAAAAACAAGAAGCAACTGGTGGTGCTTGTTATTACAGTATTCTGGCCACTCTGCAGGATCTCATGAAGAGGTTTCTGCTAACTAGTTAGCTCATATCTATAACTGAAGAAGCCAGAAATTCCATTTGTGATTTATCTGCGTGCAAAGCATATGTTTTATCATAGTATCCTGTATCTTCTTCATGATGTTAGCCAACTCCAACCTGGAATAATTGCAGGCCATGGTGGCTGAGAATTCTAGAAGTTGCTTCCCAGCACAAATGGAAGTTACTGGTTCAGAGAATGTACTACCTTTTTTCTCCATCCCATAAAAATACTGCCCTGGATACATGGCAAATCGCCCAGCTCTGTTTAATGTTTAATGTTTTTAAATAAAAATAATAGCTTCCATATTGAAAGCAAAAACAAAAAACAGAACAAAAATCCTGCCTCAGCTTTCACATTGTTTCTAGGAATATCACAGCCATTTTGTGAGTGCATTCATTCTCCAAATTCTAAATAGACTTTAAGTCTCTAAAGACTGCTAATCCCTGCCTTATGGCAACTATATAGATAGGAGGCTATAAGCATGGGTGTGAGCCCTCTAATGTTGTTCATGAGTATCTGAACAAATGCTTTTCCAAGTGCCTCTCTTCAAGTGCTTGCAGCAACACTCCAGCCCCATCTAAATATGACCTAAGTCTTTCCAGTCATGTTGGGAGTTGCATAGTTCTTACCGAAAGAATATTCCTTCTGTAATAGTTAAACAAGGCTCTTCTTTAACAAATGGTTTAAGGCTGTAGATACTCCAGGACAAATTGAGAGACATAGGGTTCCTTTTGATCATTTTTCTTTGGGGAAAATTTGGTGAACTTCAGTTGCCTAAGGTAACGGTAATGAAATATAGAATAACGAATGTTGTATTTGCTGAGACAGAGATTAACTTTCCCCATTTTTAAAACAAGCTTTTTTTCCCCCAAGTTCTTTCAGCAGTGGAAAATGAGTTCAACATCTGTTTTTTGTTTCTTTGCTTCAGCTTTTGCCTTTCAGAAAATGCTCCTTTTCCAGAAAACTTCAGCTATGTTATTTTATCCCTGGTTCTGTCTTTTATCCCTTGGCTTATTATTAAGCAGCTGCTGTATTTGCTTTGAAGTGCTAACATATCTTTCTATTGCTAAAATTAAATATTTCTGGATTGCACTTTCACTAAAGCTAAAAGGACATGATGCATTTCCTTCCTCCACCAGCATCACTGACATTCAATCAACAAAAACAACAGTATATGTATGGCTATGGATTAGGGACCAAAAATTTGGTTCCGTTTTGAATCAGCTCTTTGTAGGAAAAAACAACAACCATTCAATACTTTGAATGATTGCTAAGCAATGGTTATTAATCAAGGACTACCTGTAATAAACCAGATTTTGCTCTTTTTAAGTGATATAACTTAAAATTTGTTCTGAATATTGTAGTACTGTAAGCATTCACTATTTTAGAAAGAGCAAGCATATAGTCCTGAGCACTTATTTTGTACATGTCCTACTAGGTTTCCAGTGTATTAAAGGAGCAGCTTTGTCCATTTTATACAGTATTTGTATTAAAGAGGCATAGACCGTTTTGCTACTACAGATAGTCCTCAACATACAACCATTCATTTAGTGACAGTTCAAAGTTACAAGGGCACTGAAAAAAGTGACTTATGACTGTTTTTCACATTTATGTCCGTTGCAGCATCTGCATCGTCATGTGATCAAAATTTGAACGCTTGGCAGCTGGCATGTATTTATGATGGTTACAGTGTCCCGGGGTCATGTGATCATCTTTTGTGACCTTCTGACAAGCAAAGTCAATAGGGAAGCCAGATTCATTTAACAACTGTGGCAAGAAAGGTCATAAAATGGGGCAAAACTCACTTAAAAATGATTTTGCTTAGCAACAGAAATTTGGGGCTCAGTTGTGGTCATAAATTGAGGACTACCTGTATTACTAAACATCTGCCACAGAAAACACATGAAAATGATAAGTTTGCCCTCACAGTTAACAATATTATAGAAATAAAGACCCATTCCCAATCTCCTCCAAAAGACCTAGCAGAAAAACATCTTCTCAAAGTAGGAGAAAATGTGTAGCTGATACTATTATTCTTTCTTCAGTATAATAGTGAAAGTACCAATTTCCCAGATCAGGTCTTTTTTTGTGTGTATCCATGAATAAGGAAGCCATGAATCCCATCAAATCCAGGGAACTAGCAGATTGCCCAGATCTGATTCCAGCACAAACCAGATTACTCCCTAATTATATAGCCATGCTAAATATATTACTAAAAGTAAAATACCAGACTAAGCATCCCAAGTTCTGTTGTATATCCGTCAAAATGCATGCAAATGGCCTTTCATTTTAATGTATCTAAAGACACGAACAGGATCCCAATTAATGCATTTAGATTTTGAAAAATGAAAAGGAAGCAGCTGGAGGAGAGATAGAAAGAGAATTAAATCCCTTCGAGTTATGAGCTTGTGGTGACATAGTCAAGATAGATGCTTTGTAAGAGAATATGAGATCCAGCTGCTACCAAATGTAATGTTAGATTTATGCAAGTTGCTTTGAAAATACAGAAGATTAGATTTTCTTCAACTAGATATGAAAAAGACTGAAGTTCAGCAAGAATTTTAAGTCTGTCTGTAACTTTTGGACTAGTTACAAAGGATGCAGGGTGATCGCTAATATTCTGACTGCTCCCACAGGTAGATGAGCCATCCACATGGAGTAGTTCAGTGAACTTCCTGGAATATAAATCTACTCCAAAGAGTATTTTTCAGATGAGAATGAAATAACAATGTACATTCTCTCAATTTCTTTAAAGGATCGGTTGTCAATGATCTTGCATAATAACACCTGTGATGCTGACGAGCATCCTTAATGCTTGGGGCTATTCAAAGATGGAGAAATTATAGCCCTTCATATTGCTAAAAAATTCCTCACCAATATTTCTCAGAACTTGGTATTAACTGGGCCTTTTGGAAATTGAATTTCAGAAGCATCTGGAAAGTTCACAGGTTTTCCATCCCTGATTTAGCTTATCAAGTAAGGAAGACCGTAATAGAAATGTCAAAAGTAAACGTCTTCTGTTCTCATCAAGAGCACAGTAACTATGTACATTGTCAAAACAACACTAAGACACAAATATGTTTTTATAAAAACTCCAGTTTAATCTCATGGTTGAGACTTGGCAAAATTTCCACGTGATGTAAGCACTAAAATAGAGGAGCAGCACTCCATGAAAACAATACTCATCATGATGATTAAATGAAATTCAACGCATTCATACAAAGCTCACATTAATGGACTTGGTTTCCCCCTCTCAAATTGAAAGCAATAGGAAAAACTGATTCATAATTTCTTCAGGGAGGGGAAGGAAGGAACAGGGATTTATCCTCAACTTAAATTTGTTTTATTTTAATAAAATTATCAGAAACAAATCTTGAAAAAAGTATACTTGTATCTTAAAGAATTACAGTTAAAATGTTATAAGCAATTTAACATGGCATACAGCATTTTTCATATACAGGAAAGATGCACAGCTTGAGACCTTACAGCCATAGAGGGACCTTGAATGCTTTGACTACAGTGGATGTGTCCCTTCAAAAGTTGCCAACAAGTTGTAATTATTACTATGAAAGAAGGGAGAAAACTAAAAAAATGCATGGGGACATTTTTACATTTAATACATTTAAAAAAACCCATTAACCGAATTCACTTTTGAATGAAATGAAATCAATTTTATTTTATTTTATCCTTGATCTAACTTCTGGAGTGTTGTTCTCAGTATGCCACTGAAAAACCAAGTGCAGCCCTCGCCTTTTCCTCCACCCCCAACTCCCCCCCCCCAAAGTTAGGCCTTTTTTTAAGAACACGAAGAAGAATCCCATCCATTTTGATGATTTTCCCATGATTTTCCCAATCTCAACTGAAATTGTGTGTGTGTGTGCACCCAAGAATTGAAACTGACAAGAAATTGAAGCAAAACAGTGCTAAGGATGCAAAGTGATGTACAGGTACTTTCCTAGCTTCTTAATCATATCTCTCATCTCATAAAACAATTCTTCACCACCATCACCCCAGGGACCATTGCCATGAAATAATTGGAAGATTTACTTTTTTTGAGTGAGATCTGTTTCAGATAAGCTTAGCAATAGTTGGTAAAGTCCTGTGTTGATATGAAGAACAATTGCAGGAAAAAAGATCAGGAAGGACAGACTCCACAGTTAGCGGACAGAGCAATTGATGATCTTTCTCTGTCAAAAGTGTGGGAAACCTACACAAGAGAAGTTTGCAACAAAGCCTAATTTCTAAACACTGGCTTTGTCCAAGATTCAGAGACGCACTGCTATTTAGAGACAGCTTCTTAGGTCTTAATTATACTGTATTTTAATATATTTCTATAGCACACTTTTAGAAAATATATCTGTCACTAGGAAAATAGTCAATATACCTTGCTTAAAGCAAATCCTAGGCATTACTTAAGCAAAAGAACAAACCATCCCACAGGTAACTACTGCAAATCTTTCTTTCTCTCTAGGTACCATTCAATGAGCAAGTAAATTATTTTTGTTATCCCAGAAATGGTATAATGCACTAACAACTTTCCTTCTAATTCAGCACTCTGCTTCACTCCATTAACCTATTCTTTCTTCCACCAAAAAGAGTTTTTTGCCAACTCTTATAAGCAGCATACCAAGCCTTGACCAAATCTAAGGATGCAAAAAGCAGAACCTCTTGTTCTATGTTTCCAAAAATGGAGAAACTGATTTATTCTCAAAATGAATCTTAAAAATCCATAGCATTCCAATTGTCTTTAGCTGAATTTCTCTTCAATTAAATAGCTGAATTTCTCTTCAATTAAATTCTCTTCAATTAAAATCAGTTTTTTTTTGTTAATAACAATGTGCAAATAAAGTAAAACTCTGTTATAAACAGAGAACCACAATGTTTTAGGACTGGCAATCCTCTTTCGCTATTATTTCAAATTGCCTTACATAAATTTTATTGAAAAGTAAAAAAAAGGAAATAGGGATTTATAATAAGACTTCAAAAGTAAGAGCTGCTCATTTTGTTATGTGAAGCAACTTATTTTCAAAATCAAAGTTGGAATTCTAGGTAGAAGTACATGTATCAAAATAAGTATTAGTGAAATTACAATATATTCCATTTCAGTATCTTATGTATACCAAAGTCACTTGTCACATATTTTCACAACAATGTCACTTGTCTACATATTTTCTATCCTAGCTCTAGTTCAACTGTGTTTTGTGAATATGTGGCACTAGACTATGATATTGAGAGTCAATGAGAAAACAAAATCTAACACATGTAAGTCATTCTTGATAGATCTTCAGACCCCCAATTCTGATGTAATAACTTGCAACCAGACATTTGGGCTGGAATTTATTTGCTAATTTAAATTTACTTTGTGCCACTTATTGATGCAAGTTGGGTAGCAACTTAAATTCAATCTCATTTACAAAGCAGCCATACTGGGGCTGGTGTAGAGAAAATCATCTTATAATGTCTTCAATAAACATCAGTACACTATAATAGCAATAGCAATAGCACTTAGACTTATATACCGCTTTACAGTGCTTTACAGCACTCTCTAAGCGGTTCACAGAGTCAGCATATTGCCCCCAACAATCTGGGTCCTCATTTTACCCACCTTGGAAGGATGGAAGGCTGAGTCAACCTTGAGCCGGTGAGATTTGAACCGCTGAACTGCTGAACAGTCAGCTGAAGTAGCCTGCAGTACTGCACTCTAACCACTGCGCCACCTCGGCTCTCTAATGTTCTAATAAATGGATTGAAGCTTATTATGACTGCCCTATCACTCCATTTAGCAGCTACCAAAAGTGACACTGCTACAGAGATAGCAAATTAGTGCTTTTGGAGGAGGATGAAAATCATCTGGAGCGGGTTCAATCCCTTCTATTACATCACTAAATCTTCTAATCATTGACAGAGCAGATATTTTATACTGTATGGCTATTTCTACAATCTTCTATAGTCAGTATTAAAGTTCATCAACCATTTAGAGAAATGTAAAATATAATTGGTGTTTTTAATAACAATAGCTTATCAAAATAGGTTTCACTCAAACACATCAGCATTCCTTTCTCACCACTTATTTGAGTGCCCAGCGTGCACATTATTCTTTTGACAATGCTCCTTGTAGGTCTGAATATAGATGCATGGAGCAGGTCTTGCTCTTCTTAATCTGTACTTGGACTGAAATCCCCAATACTTAGCATTTCAACATTATAGGAAGGCAATAAGCAAGATCATGGAAAGGAACATTAGCTGAGATGATTCGTGTCTGTTGGTGGGAAGCAGACGCATGAGAGTGTCTTATAAAGGAATACATTTCTAGACAACTTTTACCTCTGCCTTTCCTTGCAGTAAAATGTTGCTTTCACCTGTGGGATAATTTCATCTATTAAATGTGACAAAGTATAAAATTAAGGATTGTTGAAATCAACAATTACTGTTTTAGTAATAAGCATTTAGCAATAATAGTATCATATTCATAGTTCTCAGTGTTACCAGTATATCTCATCCACCAGGGAAGAGAAATTGAAAGACATTATTCTATCTGACGCCCGCTTCTTCCATCCAGAATTACAGACCTCCTCTGTGGTTGGTAAAAGCAACTTGTAGATGTCTCTAGTCTTTGGCCATTCTTTGGAATAGTCATCTTGTTACGAAGAGTGACACCCTCTGGGGCTCCCCCTAATATATCATTCAAAATTGGACTTGGAGAAGGGGTCTGTGTAGGGCTTCTTATGGGAGATAACAATACTCTAGAGTCTGCAGAAGAGGGATGGTCCATGATAGGAAAGGGAGGACTAAATAGAATAAGGCTCTGAGGTCTTCCTGGTCTAGATCTGTAAGAAGGCTTCGAAACCCCAGATGGCCTCTCCATTTTTGAGGACTGTGGAGTATCTCCAGTAGTTTCTCCTTCAGAGGTTCTCTTTCGCCGAAGAACTGGTGCATCCTGAGTAGTATTATGATTGGAAAAAGATGGTTCGGCTTTTCTAGCTGCAGCTGAATCCAAAATGAGTGTACTGTTGTTTTCTTTTCCCATCCCATCGAGTGGTGGACTCTTTGGGAGTTGCAGCTGACCCTGAGCATTTTGAATCGGCTTGATTAGACTTTTCTTGACTTCTGTTTCTTTATTCTCTGATGCCACTGAGATTCTGCAGTTGGGGTTTTGTGCCTGCAAAGGCTGGGGAACTTGGGTATATTGAATCTTTGGTGGAATTACTGGCACAGCTCGAGCCTGACACATCTTAACCATGAAAGATGTTCTTACTGCTGAAACACTTACAGGGGCAGAATTACGACGACCAGTGGTAGCATGAGCCATCATTATGTATTCTAAGTCTAAGTCTTGAGGATCAAAGTGTGAACCCCAAAGGTCAGCTTTATTTTCACTTGGACAAGCAATAGGAAGGGATGGTGCAGAATCACTAGACTTAGCTTCTTTCTGCCCGCAGAGAAAGTGCCTGGGTGAAGAGGGGAAAGACAAGTTGTCAAAATTAAAAAAGCTGGCGAGTGGAAGGACAGAATCCAGGTTGAGAGAAGAGGGCCTTGGCTTTCCTGTACATGGAATGTCTTCACCTTTATTGATCTGCAGCTCTTTAGTACAACATGGTCCTTTCATAACAGGAACTCCAGGTTTGTCATTCTGTTGAATATTAGTTGCCTGCTTTCCTGTGCAGTTGGAATTTAATAAACTGACCTCAGTATTAAATTGTGACAAAGGAGAATCTAGTTTCATGTTTTTTTGATTTTTTTCATCTTTAGGCACTTCCTTCTTAACCAATGCTTTACAGGCAACACTAGGCAATCCTTCAAGACCAGAAGGCAACTCCGTTGCTGCAAAGCCTGCTTCATGACTTAGATATTTCATGTTTGTTTCATGTGAGTTTGAAGTTTCCTTTAAACAATTCAGCCAGGCTTCAGCTTTCTGAAAACTTTCTTTCCACTGTCCTGGTGAATATTCCTTCATTCCTTGTGCTAGGTCACCACAAAGCTGTTCCTCATGTGCATTAGCTAAAGGTATTTCTATAGCCCAATGAGCTTTCAAAAAATCTTTACTATCTAAGGAAAAGCTACGACTGAAACATGGTTTCTTGAAATGGCTTTGGGCCATTCCTTGGTTCTGTGGCTGAAACTCCTGAAGTGCCTTCCCTTGAGTTTCTTTCAAGGTAGGAGAATGAAGGGGACTGGTGACCCACTGATGATCTTCCCATGGCTCTAGCAATTCTAAACTATGGACATGGTCACTCCATGTATCTTCCTCCTGTTGATTAGCAGAGTTTTGATCATTCGTTCTGCTCTTTTTGACCCATGGGACTTGAGCTCTACATTGAATCTTTGAATTGGTTAGATCTCTCTCTGAATATGTGTCACTGCTTTTTTCTAACTGGGTTGTTGTCTCAACTTTTTTCTCTCTTTGAAGAAGCCAATTCTTACTTTCACATTCTGGCTGATCTAAATTATTTTCTTTGGAATATGATGACTTGTCTGTTGAAAAAGCTGTGTTTTCTTTTAGTTCTGATGGAAACTTCCAATTTGGGGATTGAGATGAGAGGTCATTTTTTGCGTTATCATCTTGTGTGCAATTTTTTGAACATGGAATATTTTGCAGCTTCACTGAGGTGAAGGCAATACTACTCTGCTTTCTGAATGGCTCAGAGTTGCAAAGTTGTACATCTTTTGATTCTTTGGAAAGAATGTCAGATATAGCCAATGGATCTCCAATTAGGTTTTCCTCTTTGGGAGGAGTTGGTAACAGAAGAGAACTACACACTAAACTCTTTGCTTCTGAAGATGCAATAGATGTAAGACTTGGTTTAAACTCCCGTTGTTGTTCGTCTGTCTTTAGAGGACTTCCAGTACACGAAAACTCCTCCTCAGACTCAACAATTTTCAGCTCTTGTTGAATATCTGGCCACAGTGGTTTCATCACAGTGTTGGAATGATCATCAACCACCTGAAAAAGAGAAACCATCTAGATCACATAGCTCCTTTTTATAAGTTGTGGCCCTTTTTAAAATCAACTACATAAAAGTTTTACAATAACAGCTAAGCATATATTCTATTGAAATAATGAAAAATTCTTCTATTATCCTTTTCCATTAAAAACCACATACAGTCAAATTCTATTAAATAAATCATGCTAAAATGAAAATTTCCTCCACTGAAGACAGAAATCTTGCCATTTGTCCATCCTACTTTGTTGGAAACCAAATGTTAAAAATGTGGCACTATTTGAAAACTATGATACAGTGGGAATACATCAGCAAGTAATAAACTATTTCAATCAACTATAATATTTTCAGTGGATTTGGATTTATATCATCGCAAACTCCATAATGGCCCCTCCCTCAAAGTCAATGTGAAGATCAAGCTTGACAATTATAATGCCAAAAGTTAATAAAATGTGACACCCTAACGTAGTTCTAATTTTGATAAGTATGAAAGTAGAAATAGGCTAAGAACATATAAATGAGACTTTTTTGAACAAGTCAAAAGATCTTTTTATTCCAGCATTCTGTGTCACAAGTAACCTAACTGATGCATCCAGGAAGCTCACAGATATGACAGCAGGAAAACAACCATTTTCAACTGTAGCTCTCTAGCAGCTGGGTGCTTTAAGAGTGTCTAAAAACAATATACTGCCAACAAAAGTAGTAATTACAGATAATTACTGATAGCTCCATGCATTAGCATTTAAAACTGCTTATATTGATTGCCATCATTGTATCTTTTTTTTTCTTTCTAGCATTTTTCCACAAGTGCAGGGTCTACTTTTATTCAGTTCAACCGAGTGTTGATCCATTGGTTGCAACAAAAATTGACTGAGTTGTCACCTGAGGTTGACATTGTGGGTTGAGAGAAAGTGACTGGCCCAATGTGACCCATCTGACTTTCATGGTTTCTAGCCTGGTCTCTGAGTCACTACCGGTAGACCAAACTGGTTCTCCCATAATTATATTTAGTGATAATAATGAATTCCGTAGTTAAAACAAATGTTGCCTTTTATCAATCATATTTCTTCCCATATTTCACTTCAGTGGAGGAGTATGCAATATAATATTGTGAAGAGAATGGGTATTTATCCCGACCTATTTTTCACTTTCCATCCACTTTCTTTTTCAGATGGAAGAAAATCCATTTGCCAATTGACCATTATGAAAAATTTGCTAAATGCTGAGTTTTGAGGATGATTGCTTTCTATGGAGAATAATAAGAAATCCAAACCTTAGGAAAAGAAAAACTTTTAAGGGGAGTGGAATTTGAAAAAGGCCAACTAGGACTAAACATTTTCTATGGGTGCAGAATCTTGACTATCTGTTATCGTGCTAAAAATGATCAGGGAAATAAAATGGAGTATTCTGCACAAGATCTATGAATAGGAACAATATTTTACAACATTTTATTACTGGGCTTTCCTGTATAGATCACACTATGGTAAACACAGAAATATACCAACTAGCATAGCTTCCCAACAGGATAATTTCAGTCTACTGTTAGGTCACCCAGCCAGATCAGAGTAGTGGTAAGGCACAAGGTTAGAAATTGGGAGACCATCAGTTCTAATCCTGAATTAGGTATACAAAGCCAGCTAAGGGCCAATCACTCTCTCTTAGTCCTAGGAAGAAGGCAGTGGCAAATCACTTCCGAAATGTTGCCAAGAAAGCTAGAGGGAATTGTCCAGGCAGTTGCCAAGGGTCAATGCTGACTTGAAGGGAAAAAAACAAAACTGTTAGGCCAGGGTTCCTCAAAGTGGTGAATATTAACCCCCTTCTCCCAGATGGCTGGGACTATCCATTTGTATTCTTGTTATTATTCATAGTGCTATTAGATAAAATAGTATTTATTATTTTCATATAATACATGTTTGGAGATCAATGAGCAATCTGAAGCTTCATGAAGGGGGTCAATAGGCTGAAGAATTTGGGGCAAGTGTAAGTATCTGAAAATCAGCTATGGGTGCTGATTAATATAAAGTTTTTCCATTATTTATTTTACTTCAAATCCACTCACTAACTGGCATTTCCATGACAGATTATGCTGTTATTAAAAATGTACAATTAGGAAACAGGATACAACTAATAAGTAGCACTGTGGAGATATTAAAAAGGCTCACTTACTGCAGGTTATAGATATTTTACACTAGATATTGATATAAATATATAAATACATATATTATATACATTATAGATATTTTACATTATTTTTACATTTTTAATAAAGAGGAATGTTTTGACCTTCATATAAATTAAGGGAGGGTCATATTTGCCTCCCTGGAGAGAAAGAAAAGGCATCTCCTTTGTAGCTAATCAAGCTCACTCATCTTGGCAAAAATCCTGGATGACAAATTTGAAAGAAATTTGAAATGAACCTGCAGTCAGTGTAATGGACTCAAGGGTTCATACTAGGCAGTCCAATGCAGTTGCAGTTCTATTTTAATTTAACTGAAGTTTCCAAATAATCTTGAAAAGAGTCCCAAAGGAAATCCAATTCAGAGAAAATAGTATGAATTAGTTGTTTGGTAGTGATAAATTTATTTGCAGGGAACATAAAATTGGGATCAGAACCATCACTTTGGTGTGGTGCTCACAGTGATGTTAATGTGATTCCCAGGAATTTTTCTATCAAGAGATTTGGGATCAGCATTATTGGACTTTAACATTTGGCAATGGCAAAGGAGAAAGCAACAAAAAAGATTTGTGGGGCTTTTTGACTCAAAGGAAGCAAGACTGGGAGTTATTAGTAAGCGATGAGTGAAAAAGAACTTGGATTTTCCCCCCAAATAGCTTTAGTCTAGTTTATTTAGAATGCCTCAATTCTTTTTGGGGACTGAATTGAATTTGAGATCTGAAATTTGAATTCCTTCTTGGCTATTACTAAAAATGAACAAGCTGTAGGGTTTTATTTTTTTTTACTGTTCAATTAATTGGATGAAAATGTGTTGACGTTTATTAGAAGAGGAAGGCAGCTCAATTTTTTTTAAAAAAGGTTCAGACATTTCTTGTTAAAAAAAAAAAACCCAGTAATATGGAGGACACTCTAATGACTAATTCAATTATTTGTGGAACTGAATGACATATTCAGAAATTTTATTTACCCTTCTGAGATGAAAAATCAGACCAACACATTTCTATCTTTTAATGGACAAATGTGAAGAAAGTTACAAGTAGAATAGAGGTGTGCCTATCCATGCAACCTGAAAATTTTCTGAATAACATGACTGCTTTTGTTTGGTTTTTGTGGAAAATGTTTTAGATTATCTTTGGATCGATTCTTAGACATTGCAGTGCGTTTGTAAACGTATGAAACTCACAATCATTAGTGAAAGCCAGAGAGAGTTCAGAATCAAATTAATTGGTTTGGATGAATTCTGCTTTGATTTACATATTTATTATGTCGAAATCACCCTGATTCAATTTGGGAGATGTTTAAATCTGGAATACACTGTGTAAACATGTCCAGTATTACAGGGTGTATCAAGAATGGTACTTGAAGACAGAATAGTTGGTGTCTTTTTCATAAAATAGCAAAACGGTCAAACAACATAACATCCAAAGAAGACTTTCAATACTTTTTTCTTACCAATTCCTTTAGATGTGATTTATCTTCCGTTTTCTCTATTGATAGCTCTGGTGACCAGGAAATTTGCTCTGACATGTCCTTAATCCCAAATTGGTCTTGACTTGCTTTCTCTGTCTGCTGCTGGCTTGCAAGGATCATAACCAGTGGGTTCTGTTCCAGGGGGAGCTTATCTTTTAAAGGTTGGCTGCAATTGTTGCTTCCACTCTTTGTCTCCTGAGTATTGACTGTTACTTGAGGAATACTTACAGACTCCAGCTTCTTAACAATGGCTATTTTCTCAGTAGTAGAATCTATATAAACAAATAAAATAAAAAGCAGATATACAAATCTTAAAGAAGAAAACAAAACAATCAAAAGAAAACGAAGAAACCATATAATTAAAAGATCAACTTATTCTAAATCAACCTTCCTCAATATGAAACTGACTGCATATGACAATAGTTCTGGTGTTTTTGGAAGGCATCATACTGAGATGGCAGCTTCAAACTGCTGGGCAGCCCTATCTGGGCTGAAAGCTATAGAAAGCTCTCATTGCTGTCCCTTTGTGAAATTTCAGATTTCTGAAGCCCATAATAAAAACCCTACTACTCACTGATGAACATGTCATTGCTGAAATATATAAACTTTTTCTGAAATATGAGACAATAGAAGAACAAGTAAAGGAATGTATAATAAAATGAGTTAAAACAAATTGGCTATAAGATACAAATGAACCAATGGGAAAATATATGGTTGAAAGGACTGAAATTTACATTACATCCTATTTTTACTTTTTATAAAATGATGTAACATTTGTATTTGTCAACAGAGAAATGATCTAGAATATATACAAGTTTTTTAAACTTTTGTTGGAAATGTGAACAACAAGAAGGGACATTTTATCATGTTTGGTGGATATATAAGAAAGCCAAAACATTTTCGATTACAAATACATGGATTAATTCAGAAGATTTAAAAGGTTAAAGTACAACTGAAATCAGAGACTTTTCTTTTGGGAACCAATGGACAAGCAGCTGGGAAAAAAAGTTGTGGAACTTCGTTTTTATATATGACAATTGCAATGAGATTACTTGTACTCAAAAGTAGAAACGTTTGACACACGCTATAATGGAGAAATGATTGGTGAATATTATGGAACTAGTAGAGATAGCTACATTAAAACAATGTCTACATTTTGGTTGACTGGAAACCTCCTATGGACGTTTTGCATGAAACAGAAAAAAATGTACTTATGATTTGTGATTCTGATGACTAGAAAAAAAACCCTGCATATAGAAAAAAGGTTGAGCTGTTTTGTAATAATAGAATAAGGGTGAATTTTGCAATTGTATTGCTATTTGATGCAAATAAATTGGAATCTTCTATTTTTTATTGTTTCTGTACTGTTGCTTTTTTCTTTGTTTTTGCTTTTTTTACTGTTTGTGCTTTATTAATGTGTGTTATTTTTTTATATGCATTGTAAAACTTCAATTAATTTTTTTTTAAAAGATAGAAGCCCTATTATATTATCATGAATGGATGTGTTTGAACTTCACAGATCAAAGGGCCTCTTCATGATAACTAAATCAGCTGTGGTTAAAGTCTTTCAAGAGGTTGATTAAAGGCCCATGTGACAATAAGGAATAAAATCACCTTGTGGAGACACAAATTATTACAGCCCCAAGTTTCCCAGAGAAGTGTCTAGCTACACATCAACACAAAGTTAACCATAATTTCAATAAGCTTATATACACCCTGACTCTTTTAAAATGTAGCAGTATTTAACATGTCTACAACAATGAATGTCTATGCATTTATGGAATTTAATGAATTAAGCAGACAGCTTTCTTCAAATTGAATCTGCATAGAAGAGCAAATGGAAATCTGTTGCATTAAGTACAATTTATGCTTAACATGCTTATTCTTTGGACAAATAAAGAGAAAGAAAAACAGACTGAAAAGGAAACTTCCAGGTAGATAGATAGATAGATAGATAGATAGATAGATAGATAGATAGATAGATAGATAGATAGATAGATAGATAGATAGATAGATAGATAGATAGATAGATAATGTCTGGCTTTTAAAATGAAAATGATTTTCTATCCTGGTTATGAATGGAAGCCATCTTAATTTTGTTTTTGGATTTATGCACTTCTCAATTTGAGTTTATCTTAAGGACAGATAATTTGAAGTCAACTGTGCCTGAACTGTTATATAGCTGTGAGATTAACAATGCCTTCTACATGTGTTTGGCAGCGTAATTATATGTAATAAGCCATGATTTCTTCTCTACAGTATATACTAGTATGCCCCTAATCTGAACAGTCTACAAATTACATGAAACTAGCTGCATTTTGCCAATAATTATTCTTGCTCCTCCATTATTTTTCACACTGACTGAAAGTTGAAAGTTTTTTGAAAGATGTAAAGAGATGTAAAGATCTCTATCTGGAAGTGGCACATATTGAATCTGGGTTCTTTTACATACATAGAGTATATGATTTAGCATGATCCTTCATATCCTAACATCTCTAAATATATGGAGTTTTCAACAGTTTCAAGCTGTAAATGCTATCATAAGAACTTCAGTTATGGCCTAAATATTTTAATGGCTAAATTTTCATGAGATCATTATCTTTGCAACCTCATGTTGGGTTCTTGTGACATCTAGAAAAGAAGTCTAGAATTTAATGAGATCTCACACCAGAATCTCTGAAAAGTGGCCATTTAATTATTCAAAAATATCATTTCATTTATTTTGGGAACCATTATAGATATTTTAGAATGTAATAGATGCCCTGGCACTGTGTTGCCAGCATCTGCTCTAGATGTTCAGGATAGCTTAATGCTGCTTAATGCCAGGTCTGTTGTTAACAAGGCCCCCCTCGTTCGGGATTTAATCCTGGAAGAGAGGGCTGACCTGGCATGCATAACCGAGACCTGGCTGGGCCAGGAGGGGGGTGTTCCCCTCTCAGAGATGTGCCCAGAAGGCTTTCAGGTATTGCATCAGCCGCGACTCCAGGGAAGGGGTGGAGGAGTGGCAGTTATTGTCCATGAGAGTCTCTGTCCTCGCAGGATCCCTACCCCGGAGATTGTTGGGTGTGAGGCTCTCCTCTTGAAGTTGGACTCAGGGGTTCAGTTGGGCGTGTTGTTGACGGACCTGCCTCCCAGCTGCGTTACGGCGCTGTCCTCGCAGGATCCCTGCCCCGGAGATTGTTGGGTGTGAGTCTCTCCTCTTGAAGTTGGACTCAGGGGTTCAGTTGGGCTTGTTGTTGACGTACCTGCCTCCCAGCTGCGTTACGACGGCCCTGCCTGTGCTGCTAGAGGCAGTAGCCGGGTTGGCGGTGGAGTTCCCCAGGCTTATGGTGCTGGGGGACTTCAACTTGCCATCACTCGGTGAATCCTCGGATTCGGCTCAGGAGTTCATGGCTTCCATGACAACCAT
>QLTV01004001.1:152408-166105 GCA_003457575.1 Thermophis baileyi | reverse complement strand
ATAATAATAATAATAATAATAGTGTGGTACTCTGATTTAAGAGGAAATCTAGGTACAGTATATAAAATAGGCATATAAAATACTGTACTCTGATTTTTTATTATATTTTTAATGAAAAGAGGTTTAGAGTTGAAAACAATTGGGGAAGCTTGCCAGGTGCTTTCCTGCAATAATAATAATAATAATAATAATAATAATAATAATAATAATAATAATAATAATAATAATAATAATAATAATAGTGTGGTACTCTGATTTAAGAGGAAATCTAGGTACAGTATATAAAATAGGCATATAAAATACTGTACTCTGATTTTTTATTATATTTTTAATGAAAAGAGGTTTAGAGTTGAAAACAATTGGGGAAGCTTGCCAGGTGCTTTCCTGCCTCAATTGATCCTTTCTAAAACTTGCTTTTGTCTTCATGTTCTTCCAAGTACATGTAATAACTTGCTCGATAGTTAATTTAAGCCTACCATGAAGACTTCCTTTTTGTTCCATTAATAACTAAGTAAAAAGATCATTCCAGCTGCAGGCAAGGTTTTCATAACATCCTCACGCACTGGGATCTCCAATACAAAGTCACCCATGTGTTCCTAAAGTCACTCTGTTCCACAGGATATTTTTAACAATTTTATGTAACTGGGGGGGGGAAACCCCTCACTTTTCTTATAAAAAACCCTCACTTTTATAGAACAGAGGCAAGATATAAGATTGATATCTATTATTTTGGGGGAAAAATCTCTATATTATAAAAACGAGAAGATGTCACAATGCGTTGCTCTGTGATTTAACAAGCTTGAAGGATTAAATCAATTTTAAATTGCTATTGATAATTATAAGGATTGTTTTTTTCTGTTAATTAGCTTTTCTTTTGCCAGTTTTCCTTTTTTTTTTAAATCACTGTAATATATCTAGGTTTTCTTTCTTCATTAGCAAAAAAAAAAAAAAGGAATGGATGGACAGAGAGAGCAATAGGTATTCAGGTAAAGTGGCATTTTTAACTGCACCAAAAAAAAAGCAATGTTGTGAAAAAACACATGTGTCAAATATTCTTCAAGAATATCCATGACATGCTCTCAATATTTCAAATATTCTCTATTACCCATGTTGGAGGTCTCTTGTGAACAAATTACTACAGCCTTTTCTAAGTCAGGGTGCACAACTGTTTCCAAATGTTGTTCTCAACATTTGCAAATCTCATTCTTTTGATCATTTGCCATGGCTAGAGAGAAGCTTTTCAACATCTCCTGGAACATCATCCATCCTTATTCTAAGCTTACCTGTTATGGATTTGGACTCAGGCTTCTTTTCTTCCTTGACTGTGACATGCTCTAATTGGTCATAGTTGTCACCTTCAGGGACTGAAGAGATAGCACTTTCTTTTCCCAGAAAAGAAGATTCTTGAAGGCCAGAGAAAGCTGCTTTGTCTTTGACAGGCATCCGACAAGGTGTACTGTTGATACTGATGACTGCAGATACTCGAAGGGGCACCGAGACAGCAAAGGGCTCTGAGATATTCAAGGCTTTATGTTGGTGACGGGGAGAGGCTTCCAGGGGGAATAGGGTCCCATGGAATCCCAAATTGGATGTCCCATCATTTGAAGTATAGAACATACGGCACATCTTTGGGGAAGTTTGCTCATTCTCAGGGTCTTCAGTGACGCGGAATACCTTCAGTTGCTCAGGAAGTGGTTTCATTTGGGTTGGCCGTGGAATATGATTCTCTGCATTGTCCTCTGCTCCTCCCTCTGCTCCTTCCTCTGCTCCTCCCTCTGCTTCTTTTATGGCACCTTTGAGATCCCACTCCGTGTCTTGTTTGTTGAGGTCAAATGAGCTGCTAGGTCCCCCCACTCGTTGTTTCATCATTGGAACAAAAAACCCTCCGGTCGTGATTGTGCGCTTGAAATGACCTTTTTCATCCTCTCCTAAGGAAGGAAGGAAGAAAACAAAGATGAATTTTGCCAATCTGGTCTCTCATAGATGGTCAATCTTTTTTTGGCCTGGATTGTACATTGTTTATTTATTAATTTGTTTGTTTTTTGTTTTAATGTTTAAGGGTCACAGACACATGTCTAGTGATGCTGTGATTCAATCATATTTATGGAGAGGGGAAAGAAGAATCTAAAGGGGCATTAAAAGAAAAAAAATAATAGTAGATTGATACTAATAAAGGAGAGATTGATACTATTTTGCTCCTTCGGAGTAAAATTAACATCACAGAACATGGCAGAACCTCGGGATCAACATGGAGATCTGGATGTTATCTGGGGACTATATCCCATGGTTATTCATATTAGATTAGTTTGAATACTTGGCCAGATAGAACTTTTAAATCGTATCTTCTATTTCTTCTAGAGCACACAGGGAAATTAATATTCCCTTCAAAAGTCTGTTCCATCTTTATAATGGCCCAGCAAAAGCCAACTTTTAGGATGTCCTTTGTGTCAGTACCTGGTACACACCAAGATGAGGAAAAAATGATGAGAATGTGTTGCAACACCATGATGCGAATTCTGACCTTTCATAATTGCATCAAGGTATCAAACACAAGTACATAAGGGACAAAGTTTGCATTGTGAAATTATGATGTGTGGTTTATCACCTGTGCCACCCCACAAATGCTGTAATCCTATGGTAAATACTTTATTGAGAGTAGGGACAAATCAGGCTGACTTAGAGAGCTTTTTCCTTGCACAATACTTGCTAGACATGATTCAATTTTCTGTTAGACCACTAGCTGAATTTATTTCTAAGCTCTCCCCCCCTTTACAATTATAATTTCAAAAGCAGTCATTATGACCTGCTTTGGTATCTGCAAATCTGTATTCTGTATCCCAGTCATGGATTCCATGTACTGTCTATTTCAGATGTGGGTTCCTCCCGGTTCGCACCAGTTCTATAGAACCGGTAGTAAATTGGTGGTGATGTCACAGAGCCGGTTCTGTCAGTGCCGGTCCATGTACACTGCCATCTTTTTTTGGGGATTTTTTTTTAAATTTGGGGGGGGGATTTTTTGCGGGTTTTTGCTTGGGTTTTTTTTACTCTTTTTTTTCTCCTGCGCATGCTCAGAAGCCGAGTCCCTGGCACTACGCATGCACCGCCATCTTGTTTTTGGCTTTTTTTTGAATTTTTTGTGAATTTTCACCACTGTGCATGCGCGTGCGCACACGCAGTGTGGCCACGCGGCACGCAATGCGTGCACAGCCATGCGGCATGGCAGGAAGTGAACCAGCAGCGAGGTAAGTTAGAACTCACCCCTGGTCTATTTGGAAATGGTGATAGGGAAAAGTATATTCAGTAAAAGAGAAACTTGGGGTAAAGGGGGTATTTTCCATTTCCTCCTCAATTCTCTATCTTGTTTCTAAGCCGAAGGCAGCAGCCATAAAACTGTTTTAAAAGATGGACAGGATGCAATATAAAGCTTGGGAGGTGATGAAATAGGGAAGAAAATGAGAGAAGCATATACTGTATATTTTCCCTCAACCTTTCTCTGGATCCATATTTGCAACATTCCCTCACTCTTTCTGTCTCCCTCTCCATCTCTGAATCTGTTAAGGTGGATCCCCCCCCCAATGAAGAAATATGAAAAAAAACCTCTCTCACTATTCCTCCCGCTTCTCCCTTACCCCCATAAACTGCAGTCATCCATTATCTTAAGGTATTTGTTGATATAACTGATATTACGGTAGTGCGATATACAGCACAGCAACAGCTTGCCACAAACCATTTTTCTGAAGTAGCAATAATAACAGTAAGGTTTGTCTCTAGATGGTATAGCATAAAATGCAGAAAACTGATATAATTATAATTTTAAATATAATTTCTTATAGCCAACCTTTCACTTTGGAAAAATGTTCCCATGTTGATCAAAGTAGAGCCAATATCGGTGATCAAACTGCCTATTTTGACATTGATCCAATTTTTTTAAATCAAAAAACAATCAAAAGGCTTGGCAGAAAAGAATTCCTTCATCCAAAACCCAAAATTGCAGTAATCTCAACACTGGCAACAATCTAATTTCTAAGGAAAAATAAGTTACTCAGTTGTGGTTGGCATTCCTATGAATCTAGCCTTTCTCTAGTAATTGGATGATCCCTAAAACTGGCTATTTCTAAGAATATGTTTAATGTTACAGAAACAAAAATAAAGGGACAGGCATTCCTAGAGGTTAACCAAATCCTAAACCATTTGCAGCTTTATATATTAAATTTTAATCCTCTGAGTTGGGGTTGATCAGAGCCAACTAGTGCAGCTCATTAAGAATTGTCAGGGTATGTAGATTTAATAGCTGTAACAGAGCTGTAATAGAGGTTGTAAGCGAAAGCAGCCGGAAGCTGATGCAATGTGAATGAGGCAGCAGGGTTATTGCCACTTTAAGAAGCTGAGTAAGAAGCTGCCTATATAAGGGAAGCCATTAGAGGGCGTTTCCCTTCTCCTCATGTTCTCTCTCATCATGTAGTCTCAATGCTCTTCTCCGTGTATCAGTAGCTGTATAATAAGGTATTTAACCACGTATACGTTTGTATATATTTAGCTGTACATAAACCACTATTAAGTATCTAAAGGCTCTGTGGGCTGTGGGCTGTGTGTTTTGCTCCTGGGTTTATCTCATAATACTAATCACGCTGCATAAACTCTGACAAGAATTTATATTAAGTGACCTTGCATTCATGAAGTACTGTAGCCTACAAGTTTGTATCTGCCTTTGGCACAGATTGCAAACTCTGAAACATCTTCAACAGCAGCTCCACACAGAGTGTGTCTCAGAAATCTAGGAGATTGTGAAGCATGGATTACTGTGGAGAGACCATTCCTATACTGTACATCTTATAAATTCCACAATGACACAATGGTCTCCGCTAGATGATACCACACAGACTGGAAAGTTGTCATAAGATTGACAAATCTCCCAGACTGCAAAAATTTTTGAGTAGAATCTCCCAAAAGAAACTCCTCTTATTCAAGCAACTGAAGTTTTGCATAAACAATAGTCAATCAGAATAGAACTGGAAGGGACCTTGGAGGTCTTCTAGTCCAACCACCTGCTCAAGCAGGAGATCCTATACCATTTCAGACAAGTGACTGTCCTGTCTTAAAAACTTCCAGTGATGAAGCACCCACAACTTCTGACAGCAATCTGTTTCACTGGCTAATTATCCTCACTGTTAGGAAGTTTCTCCTTAATTCCAGGTTGCTTCTCTCCTTGATTAGTTTCCATCCATTGTTTCTTGTCCTGCCCTCTGGTGCTTTGGTTGACTGCCCTCCTCTTTGTGGCAGCCTCTCAAATACTGGAATACTGCTGTTATGTCCCTCCTAGTCCTTCTTTTCTCTAGAATAGCTGTACCCAAATCCTGCAACCGTTCTTCATATGTGTTAGTCTCCAGGCCTTTAATCATCTTAGTTGCTCTTCTTTGCACTTCTTCCAAAGTCTCAACATCTTTTTTGTAATGTGGTGACCAAAACTGAATGCAGTATTCCAAGTGTGGCCTTACTAAGACTTTATAAAGTGGTACTAATCAGAGGTGAGTTCCTACCGGTTCAGACTGGTTTGCCCGAACTGGTAGCAACCCTCTGGTGACATCACGATGATGTCACCGATCCGGTTCGGTCCGTGCCGGTCTGTGGGCGCCGCCATCTTTTTTTTGAATTTTTTTTATTTTTTTTCTTCTGCGCATGCGCAGAAGCCGAGTTTCTGGCACTGCGCATGCGTCGCCATCTTGTTTTTGGCTTTTTTTTAAAAAAAATATTTTTTTTATTTTTTTTACTGCGCATGTGTGCACACGCAAAGCACACGCGCGCCCCCGAGGCGCGGCCACATGGCGTGGGAGGAAGCGAACCAGCAGCGAGGTAAGTTAGAACCCACCCCTGGTACTAATACTTCACGTGATTTTGATTCTATGCCTCTGTTTATACAACCAAGGATTGTATTAGGTTTTTTTTGGCTGGTGCCACACACTGCACATAGCCACACACTGCTGGCTCATATCATAGTGAAAATCTTGGCTTTTTTTCCCCTTGAACCATGAGTTCATCTAGAAAAAGAAGATGATGGGGAAAGGCAAATGGCTACTCTAGCACTCTCTCTGACCAGTGACTGTACTAAGTACTTTTTGGTGTTTTTCCCAATCTACTGATTCTATGAACAGGACTGCGTTTGCGTGCAATAAACCCCACAAAACATTTTGAGTAAATAAACAGATTAATATAAACAGATATCTAGTATGTCCATCAAAATTACACAAATTCAGCTTCTGCTATAAAAATGCCCAAAGAATGGGCATATCTTTGACTTTTCCATATTTGATACACACTGACCAAGTCTTACCTTCTACTGGAAGTGAACAAAGTGAGTCCATGCTTTTAGCTGGTCGAATGGTTGCTTTCTCTGTAGAAGGAAAGGATGTAAAATGTTTGAAATATAACCACACACTGCAGTTATACGGAAATGAAAATTGTTAACAAGTGCAGCTGCAAAGCAGAGAAAGATTTAATATCCTGAGAATACATACAGCTCTATCTTTAATTTACAGCTAAAACTAAGGTTTAACAGCTAGCAAGGTATAAGAGGTGCAATGCTTCAGTAGTGGGTTCTAAACCCCGTCACTACCGGTTCACTCGTGAGCATGCGCACACTCGCGCATGCGCAGAAGCGTCCCGGGCGGGTGGGTGGAGTCGGGCCAAACCGGGAGAAACCCACAGCTGCAATGTTTTCTTAACTTTTTTTAGCACAGGGGGAAAAAAGCAAGTTTTATTCAGTATGTTTATCTGCCAAAATAGTGATACGATTTTTGCAAGGTTTTTCTGAGTTGCTTATTCATAAACAATGAATAATTGTGCATTGTTCTTTCTCCAAGGAGCCCACTATCTTCTCCCTAAGCAGAGTGTTGGGCTGTTAATCAAGACTGGATTATTTTCTTCATCCTTCCTCATTGTGACAACTGTTTGGACACCTGTCCTTCATGTAAGGTACTTATCTGATAATAAATATTTTTTTTTCAGGAATTAAAAGCTACACATGGTAATTGTATCTTCTTTGCTCTACAAGGATTGTTGGACAGGAGCTGGTACATTTCTTTAATAAGATAGTGATGATCTCATAAGGATTCTAATCAGAAACCCCAGATAAGATGAGATGGACACATGTTCCAGGACTCCTTAATAAAATGACTGGCATAGGCATATTCTTAGTAACAGCTTGGGCAGATGCACACTTGACCTCTGCCTGCGCATGCATTCAGAAATGCATGTTCAACACAGTAAAATAATAGACAGTATTCACAGCAAGAATTTCATAGGCTTTGGGATATGACTGCCTGTTATTGTCCTACTGAAGTGATACTTGGCATGATGCAAGAGGTTAAATATGCAATGTCCCCCATTCTGTTGTCAAGCATCATTCATACTGGCTTTTAATCCTTGTTACTTTATTAGCATGAATGATCTTTTGCAAAGTGCTGGGACGTTTTTTCCCCCCTGTTGGCCAAGGCCAAGCTAAGGGAGAAAAGAGAAGCTATATTAATGAAGGCCATAGGGAGTCTTTACCAGAGATTTTTTGTCCTCGAACAAACACACTTCCATTGCGGCTCAGTTTAGTCTTAGCTTCTGATCCTGACCGGCCCAGGTTAAAAATAGACTTCCATTTCTTGGACTTTGTGGATAATTTTCTCCTGAAAGATAAAATCAAAGATCTGTAAATAAGTAGCAATGGTTAACAGTTAAGATTAATATGTTTTTAATGTGTCCCTTTTGTTTGCCTTCATTTCCTCTCAGACTTTATTCAAACTGCCGCTTTTCACAGTTATAGCCAAGAAAGACTTGAGCATCTCCAGCTAAAAAAAGATCAGGTAGAGATGGTGTGAAGGCTTTGATTTGAAACATAGAGGGCTCTTGCCATCAGAGTAGCCAAGAGGCTAGACAGTTTGACCCAGAAAATGACTGCTTTCCCTTTCCCACTAATTATATATGTTATATTATGTATGATGTGGGAAATGGCCTTTTATGACTGGCCAACTCCACCCAATGAAATTATGGGTAAAATAACATTTGACCTCAGGGCTCTGAGTTCAGTACGGCCTGCCATTCATGCTAATGCTTTATGGGATTCAGAATTTATTACTCGTACAAAGATGTGGCTACTCAAGCCCTAATTTTTATTATGGGAACATGATCAATTGCCATATGCCAACAGCAATTTAAGTATCTAAAAAGTACTGGTGACGATTCCATTGTGGCTGGATAATATAAGTCTTGCATAACAGCTTTTTCCATCTTTCAACGGTATCCAACTATGCATAAGAGTAAAATATAGAATATCGGATATACTACACAAATAAAGAATGAAGATTAAGGTAGATATTGCAAATGCAATTGGGGAAGGTTACCAGTAGGTGGCTGTCTTATCACAGGTGCCTCAAGCCTTTGCATTCTACTCCTGCTGATGAAACATTTGAAATGAAGCAAAGAAGAAAAACTATTCCTGTATCCATCTATCTGCCTGATACTGGAGGTACTGACACTGACCAGGGCTTTAATGTTATTCTTCTCACAGCAATGTTGAAGAATTAGGGGGGGGGGGAAGTCTCTATATATTTTAACACATATTTCAAGTTTTGACGTATCTATACAGTGCTGGAGAATATGGTTCCTCCTCCCAAAATTGCACTAAGCTGATTCATGGAAGCTATCAAATGGGTGATGGTTTCTCTTATAGCGCTTGGTTGCGCACTGTTATAGTTGGTGCAAATTGGCTGCACACCAATTGCATCTAACAAGATGCCTCAGAGCACCAAAGAAGACAGGTTAGAGTAGACCAGGGGACCCCAACCTGTAGGCCATGAGGGGATTGCAACCGGGCAGTGGAAACGGCTGGCGAGCACCTGCATGCACATCCTCACTTCTGCAAAGCCGCGGGCAAGCATGTAGGCTTCATTTGCATGAGTGGCAGGAGCTGTGTGAGAGTGCGCTTGCTGGCCGCTCATGTGGAACCATCCCCTCTTCCTCCCCCACTGGTCCGCAAAGCCAGAAACATTGGGGAACTCTGAGGTAGACAACGGTAGATCCTTGGATGATATTTGTTTATTTATTAAATTTATAGGCTCTTTCAAGGCCCTATTTATCTTCTGTGTTCAGTTTTCAGGTACTAAAACAAGGAATACTTACTTGCTGTCTGGTAGATCAAGGACAGTGTGGTAAAAGGAGCCCGTGGCTGGGACAATTTCTGGCAAACTGTTCTCCCTTCGCTCTTTGCGGGCAGGGTGACAGGCTGAGAGGCTTCGGGCCTGAGCTTCTTCCAAGCTCACCAGCTTCATTGGCAGAGAGGTGGAAGGTAAAGTTAGGCTCTTCATCACAGGTTTATCCTCTGGAAAAGGGAAGGAAAAACACATTAGAATCCAGCCTAATTTGGGATGGAATGGAAGGTGGGAATGGCAGAGAGAAATGGGAAAGCAATAGATTTCTTAAGCACTGCCTTTAATGAATAAACTTTCCCAGTGAAATTGTTTGCAAATGTGATTGTTGAACAAATTGACTTCTTATCCAGTAATGTAAATCCAGCATCCTGCCCTCTACCCCAATAGTCCCTTGGTCAGCAGCCATACTCCACGCTGCCTTGTCATGCATCTTCTGAAAATGAGGGTGTTTATTTGTGCTGAACTTTGGGAAGACTAAGCTCTTTTTCGAGTTTTGAAGATGAAGCAATACTTCTCTCCCATCCAGATTATTTTGGAAATTTGTTCTGAATATCGTTGCTGTTTTTCCTATTCAACACTGACTGCTATTGTTAGAAGAAAGTAGGAAGTTACAGCCCTGGAACTCAAAAAATACCTATTAAAAAATAAATGCAATAAAAAAAAGAAAAAAAAAAAAAAAAAAAAAAAAAAAAAAAAAAAAAAAAAAAAAAAAAGGTCCTGATGGTTAAAGACAGTTTTCCCAGCTTCAAAATTGGCACTTTAGCATTTCTTCTAATTAGCTGTGTTTTTATTTATTTATTGGAAAAGCCATAGCAAAGAAAGCTCACCTCCAAACACACTTTGTAATAAAATAGAGGACAAACCCAGATTAAACAGAAGTGAAGCAGAATATACCTGAATGGAAAGGGGAGAGGGGGAAAGTCTTATGATTGTGTTATTATACAATTTTGCATTTAATTTTAAATATTTTGATCTTGTTTTAAACGTTGTTATTATATAGAAACCATGAAAATGGTCTCTTCTGAAAGCTTTTATCACGTTGTACACCATTTATATGGAACAGTTTATAAGGGAGCCTAGGAAATTCTTATAACAGGTCTGCAACTTTTATTGAGTACTACTCATGATATGTGGTGAAAATAATCCCTTAACTGAATGTTTTGCCATTAACAGCTGCCAGAAAGGAACAGGTTTAAAGTAGCCTGTCCACCCGGCAGCTGCAACTTATGAGCCCATACTATTTACACCTTTTTCTTTTTTAAGATTGTTATGGGACAGAACAACGGCTAAATTGATTTTTCAGCATGATGGCTGTTCTAGCTAGTGAAACAGCACAAGGATGGGTTATACTGTATAACATCCATGGGTAGTAATATGTTTGCAAACAAACAAACAAACAAACAAACAAACAAACAAACAAACAACCTTCTTGGCACAAACTCCTTGCCATACTTCACTTGTGTTTTTTTAAAAAAACAATACTCTTTTAATCCAAAACTTGATGTGTCAGAAACTGACAAAGTAAAAATCAAGGTGTCAGCTGCTAATATCATTTCTTTTTCCCAAGAAGGTTTCTGATCTTAGCAAAAAATAAGTGTAGAGATTGCAACTTGGTGGTTTATTTGGAAATATGCCCACATGCTCAGGAACAAGATAAAATAATCAAGGATCAGAGGACATTTGAGACACTAATGATGTCAGGAGCAACCTCTCCAGTTTCACTGTCTTTTATTAAATGGAAACGTTATGCCTGACCATACTGTACCCATCCTTAGCATCAATTTGTGGATGGAGAAACTGCATGACAGTCATTTTAGTGATGGCAATATTGTCTAATATTCAAATGTGCCCACCAGCCAGTGGTGAAATCTAAAAAAATTTATTACCGGTTCTGTGGGCGTGGCTTGGTGGGCGTGGCTTGGTGGGTCATGTGACTGGGTGGGCGTGGCTATATAGTCATGTGACTGGGGGATCAAAAGACAGAAACTCACTTTAACAATGTCCTGCTGGAGCAGGGTTGGAGTAGATGACCTCCAGGTCCCTTCCAGCCCTGGATTATCCTCTGAAGTCTAGTGCCAGATTGTAGCAGGGGTGAGTTCCTCCCGGTTCGGACCAGTTCTCCCGAACCGGTAGCGGCCCGCTGGTGATGTCACACTGATGTCACCTAACCGGATTGGTCGGTGCCGGTCCATGGGGGCCGCCATCTTTTTTTTTATTTTTTTCGATTTTTTAAATTTATTTTTAATTTATTTTTTTGAATTTTTTTTCCTTCTGAGCATGCGCAGAAGCCGACTTCCGGCACTGTGCATGTGGTCGCCATCTTTTTTTTGGGCTTTGTTTTGTTTTTGTTTTTATTTTTTTTTGGATTTTTTGTTACTGCGCACGCGCAGGAGGGAGAGAACCGGCAGCGAGGTAAGTTGGAACCCACCCCTGGTTTGGATTCCTTCTTTCCTCGCCTTTTGGCTTTGTTTGGGCGCGGGGGGGGTGGGGTATGGAGCTTCGAGGCTGGGAAGGGCTCGGAGTGGCAAGGGGGAAGGAAAGGTGACCACACTTTCTCCTCCTCCTCCTTGTGGGGTTCATTGAGTTCATTTTGCAAGCTCACCCGAGGTTTGCACGGCCTTTGGGGCTTTTGTGCAGCAAGCCCCCCCTCTTCCTCCTCCTCCTGCACAGCTCTAACACGTGCAAAAGCAGGGAGACCTGTTTAAGCCTGCTGTTACCAACAATGCCCCCCCCCCCCCCACCCCCCGCTTTTGGCCTACACCCCCCATTTTTGGCCTAGCAGGCTTCAGGGGGAAAAAAAAGTTCTGAAGATCAGCTGTGCAGCGTGCGATCGTCGGACCTTTTTTTTTATTTTTACTTTTTAAAGCATTTTTTACTACCGGTTCTGGCGAACTGGCCCGAACTGGTAGCATTTCACCCCTGCCACCAGCCCATTAAAATGTGCCCACCAGCCGATTTATGATAGCTGATAAATTTCAAACCAAGTATCTCAGAACTTTTCCTATATCTTTTTGGTGTAATGAGTTACTGTAACAACATACATTAGGTTAATGATGGGGCAAAGTTCTCACGGCTGTTAATTCTCTTTTCCATGCTTCCTTTTTTTGCTTTTCCAAGTAATCAGGTTGCAAGATCAAGAGGAATGAGCAACAAAAGAGAAGAATGAAAGCGGAGACTTCTCCCTAGATCCCCGTAATTCAGTCTTCAATGAATGAGAAACTTTGCAACTTTTGTTCCAATGTGAACTGAGGATTTTATATCTTTATTCCTTTTGTGCATAAGTTAAGGGTTTGGTAAAGGCTGGATCTTCCCAAACCTACTAATGGTTCTGAAAACAATTTAAAAAAATTACAGGCAGTCCTCGACTTACAACAGTTTGTTTAGTGACCATTTGAAGTTACAACGGCATTGAAAAAAGTGACTAATGACCATTTTTCACACTTATGACCGTTGCAATATCCCCGTGTTCATGTGAGTTACATTCGGATGCTTGACAACCGGTTCCTATTTATGACAGTGTCCCTGGGTCATGTGATCCCCTTTTGTGACTTTCTGACAGGTCAATGGGAAAGCCAGATTCACTTAACAGTGGTGTTACTAATTTAACAACTGCAGTGATTCGCTTAACAAATGTGGCAAGAAAAGTCATAAAATAGGACAAAACTCACTTAACAACTTTCTCATTTAGCAACATAAATTTTGGGCTCAATTGTGGTCTTAAGTCGCAGACTACCTGTACAAATTGAGATAGCAGACTTTTGTCCACTATAAGTCAGGCTTTATATTAGTCACATCAAAATAGTCCATGGTCCGATTCTATTTTAAAAAAATATTCATATACAGTATGTCACAGAAGTGAGTACACCCCCTCACGTTTTGTAAATATTTAAGTATATCTTTTCATGTGACAACACTGGAGAAATGACACTTGGCTACAATGTAAAGTAGTGAGTATACAGCTTGTATAACAGTGTAAATGTGCTCTCCCCTCAAAATAATGCAATACACAACCATTAATGTCTAAACTGCTGGCAACAAAAGTGAGTACACCCCTAAGTGATAATGGCCAAATGGGGCCCAAGTAGCCGTTTTCCCTCCCTGGTGTCATGTGACTCATTAGTGGTACAAGGTCTCAGGTGTGAAGGGGGAGCAGGTGTGTTAAATTTGATGTTATCACTCTCACTCTCTCATACTGGTCACTGGAAGTTCAACATGGCACCTCATGGCAATGAACTCTCTGAGGATCTGAAAAAACAAATTTTTGCTCTACATAAAGATGGCCTAGGCTATAAGAATATTGCCAAGACCCTGAAACTGAGCTGCAGCACGGTGGCGAAGACCATACAGAGGTTTAACAGGACAGGTTCCACTCAGAACAGGCCTTGCCATGGTTGACCAAAGAAGTTGAGTGCCCGTGCTCAGTGTCATATCCAGAGATTGGCTTTGGGAAATAGACATATGAGTGCTGCCAGCATTGCTGCAGAGGGTGAAGGAGTGGGGGATCAG
>QLTV01004001.1:134214-152249 GCA_003457575.1 Thermophis baileyi | reverse complement strand
ATGTACTGTGACATACTGAAGCAGAGCATGATCCCCTCCCTTCAGGGACTGGGCCGCAGGGCAGGATTCCAACATGATAACGACCCCAACCACACCTCCAAAACGACCACTGCCTTGCTAAAGAAGCTGAGGGTAAAGGTGATGGATTGGCCAAGCATGTCTCCAGACCTAAACCCTATTGAGCATCTGTGGGGCATCCTGAAATGGAAGGTGGAGGTGTGCAAGGTCTCTAACATCCACCAGCTCCATGATGTCGTCATGGAGGAGTGGAAGAGGATTCCAGTGGCAACCGGTGAAGCTCTGGTGAACTCTGTGCCCAAGAGGGTTAAGGCAGTGCTGGAAATAATGGTGGCCACACAAAATATTGACACTTTGGTCCCCATTTGGATATTATCACTTAGGGGTGTACTCACTTTTGTTGCCAGCAGTTTAGACATTAATGGCTGTGTGTTGCGTTATTTTGAGGGGACAGCACATTTACACTGTTATACAAGCTATATACTCACTACTTTACATTGTAGCCAAGGGTCATTTCTTCAGTGTTGTCACATGAAAAGATACACTTAAATATTTACAAAATGTGAGGGGGTATACTCACTTCTGTGACATACTGTAGATGCCCTTCATGTTCTTCTGTTTTCTTTTTTCAATAGAATTGGGATTCAGGTTCTCTGAATGAGTACCTCACAAGACCTAAATACTAGATGTAAATAGGTTATGTGCTGGGAAGAACTAAGTTTATTGGCCAAAAGAAGTCAGATACATTTGGAAATGGTCATTGCTAACATAAAAGAAAATAGTTGAGAAAGAGTTACCTTCATTATCCTTTGGCCTGACACAAATGTTGTCACTGAAGATCTCATCCACATGGTTCAATATGAACTCTATCACCAACTGTTGGACATGCACTTCCAAGAAAGCTGCATCTCCATTGCAGCCCTCCGCCTCAATCTCCTTTGATCTAAGCACAATCAGAGACGCAATTGGAAGAACAACGAAACGTCACACCACCAAGGCACTGCTTGTGAACAAGAGAACTAAATTTCCTAATAAGCCATGTCTGCAACTTTATAGCAAAAAAACACTGTAATAGCAGCAGAAATTGAACCACAGCCTAAATGTAAACCTTTTTGTTTTGCATTCCTTTTGTGTCTCCTCCCTTACACTACAGACATGCATAAATCAACTATACACATTACATGAGTTACATGAAGTACATTTTAAATGACATGATCTCTTTTCTATAAAAGATTTAAAATAAAAGCCATACTGTAGTCGATTTATGGAAAGATAAGATTAGTCCAAAGTACCATTCTATGTTCATCAATACCAACATGTTGTTGGGTAGCAAAATAGAGCCAATCACACATAACTTGCACTGCTCACTTCAAAATACAGAGTCAGAGTAGACAATCGGTTTCAAATGGTCTCCAGACAAATGTTTTAGGAATACCATGCCACAAAGGGTGCATCATACATCAACACTAACAGAGCTAAGCTAAAGCAGAGAAATGGTTTGGCCTTAGAACCATGGTTGCATACCTTCTGTTCACACATAGACTATTCACCCATTTAGTCCTCCCAAATTCTTCTCCCTTCTCAGAAACCAGAGCAATTGGGTATTAAGATATCCTCTACTAGAGTTCATCAAGTCTGCTTTGAAACTTAAATACTGTACAAAGGGGACAACTCTTTATAGAGATCCATCAAAGCCTTGGAGAGCCATGAACCCTTCAAAGATGCAGCAAAAATCTGCAGGCAGTTTTTAAACATTGCAGTATGTCTTTCAATGAGCATTTCCTCCCCTTTTCAGAAAAAAAAAAAGAAGAGTCTGAATCTGGGGGAACATCTTCAAAGAGAACTTCCACGGGCTATATTCAGCTCATAATTCTTTATTACTCTTTTAGGAGAAACAAATGATAATAATCAACTTATGGTGGAATCAAAATATAGATTTTTAGAAAGACAGCAAGGGAAGAATTAAAATGGATCACAGATTGTAACTGAGAAGAACAGTTTCACGAGTGGAACTTGCATCTCAGAACAATCCTGGTGCAAGAACAACCCTTGTGTAAGCTAAAGGTAATTTCAAGAATAGTCATCCCATTAAAGAGACTCAATTATCCAGATGGGGTTTTTTGTACATGGATTAGTGTATTGATTTGCTTAGTTAGCAAAATGTCTTTGCTAAGCTTTTATAAAAGGAAGACCAAAATTTATGAACAAAGATGAAGTACAATATAACAAGCCCCTTCCCTACGATCTCATTAAGTCAGGGTTTGAAAGAATGTGACAAAAACTCCCATTGATTTCACTGGCTTTTATCAAACGTTGCAATGGCAGTTTTAATAATCCTTCCCCTAAACAGTAGCCTTCAACACCCATAACTTCTTAAACCTAGGAAGACAGTCAGTCGATATGGTACAACGATTAGAATATCAGATTAGGAACAAGGAGCTCCATGTGAAATCTCTCTTCAGAAAGAAGCCCACAGTACCTATTCTAATGCTAGCAAATATTTCTCCAGATGAAATATATTTAGCATAATATCTAATGGACAATCTTTTCTTAAAGAGGCAATTAATATCAGCTGGAGCTGGGGGCATGTCAAGGTTAATGATGATTATAGCTGCTTTCCTTCTAAAGCAGGGCTGTCAAACTCGCGGCCCACGGGCCAAATGCGTCACGTGCTGGCCACGCCCATGCCCATTTTAGCGAAGGGGAAAATAGTCCCGATATGTCACGTGATGCCACCGTGATGACATGAGTTTGACACCCCTGTTCTAAAGCAAATATCAGTTATGAAAGAAGCATTTCCCATCTCATCAGACTCCTTACTCCAGCTGATCCTGTTTAGCATTTTTAAGCTGGCCAATCTAAAGCATGAACATTCAGTATTGTTGCATGAGATGAAATGGGCGGAGGAGGGGAATGCTTGGTTGTCATTTCAGCTTCCTAAAAAGAAGGGTAAGATGAAATGCTATAAATCAACAGGGCAGCATTGTTTTATGGCAGACCAGACAAATAAAATAGCACGAGACATAATCAAACATGAAACATATCTCAGCCAACAATATTATGTCAGCAAAAATAAACAGCATACACAAGCAAGGATTGTTTCAGATTACTTCAAAGAACATTCTGATGAAATTCTTATCTGAGCTGAGCTACTTTAAATCTGCTGCCTAGTGGCAGAAATTTATGTCCCATTTCTGTACAGCAAAGAGTGAAGACAAGAGCCTTAAAGTGCATAGCAAGCACTTTCATGTGAATACAAGATATAGCATTACAGCAAGCCTCCCTCTACTACACCAGATTATTAAAGATGCAAGGGGGGATGCCCCAGGAACTTTAGAACTCTGCCTAATTACGACAACAGATCTTAACAACCCCTCGCTAAGAGGCATATGGGCCATTTTCTAGGCAACATTCTGATCATTGGTGTAGCAATTCTACTTAGAGCTGGGGATACTGCAGTCCAAGTTAATCAACAGGATTTAAGTTATCTCTGAGTGGAACCATCACTTCAAAGCATCAAGTGGGAAAGGAGGGGAAAACATCAGAAAACAATTCAACTTGATGGATTTTGTGAGTTTGGCTTTTTTTTAAAAGAAAAGAAAGTCTGCTTTGTGTTTTTCATCACATCAATGTTTTGGCCCAAACAATCTCTCCTTCTAACTCCAGCTTCACCCACCTATCCAAAAAGTAGAAACAGATAAATTCTTTCTTATCTTGACATGCCAAAGTGTTGCTGAAGAAATTATCTCTGGGCAACACAATCCTTTGTAAAGCTAATGGCTGAAGTGCTAGATAAAACTCAGAAGGGATTCCTTCAACAGGATAGCCTTGTAAGGGAGGTACAGCTACTTTTCATTTTCCCTGGGGATCCATACTGATATAAACAAGTGTAGCTTCCACCACCACCAAACCCCCCCTCCCCAAAAGAAAAAAGATGGATTATGCAGGAGACACAAAGATGGAGACAAGTTTTACCCTGTATTTTCTGACACTCAAACCCTGAGCCTCTTGTTGACCAGACTGGTATCCTTGAACAAACTCATTGTTAGTAGTAGTTCACATGCAGTGTATTGCTGCATACACACAATGGAAAATTCTAATGAGAAGCTTATGTTTCCAAAACTACAAGAAACAAATGGATCTGTGCAATAGTGCTTCCATAATCAAATTCATTTCAGTGTATTGCTGCTTGGAGAAGTACTGTGTCAGATATCTCCAATACACTTTATGAATCATTGCTCCACCTAATACTAGAAACTTCAGTACAAAAGTGGGTGTATGTGTGTGTGTGTGTGTTTTCCATCTCTTCTTGTGCCTTGCAATGAGGACACCAGATGCATCTGACAAATGGGCATGGTTACAGCAAACACATAAATAGAGTTGGGATTTTGCAGTTTTTTTCCTAATTTAGAGGGGATGTGTCTGAGATTTTTGTTTTTGTTTTAATCTATACAAAGCCTATTTTAGGAGTTACAATACCATTTTCATGTCCCATTGAAAAATACTGTGGAACTATAGCCCAGGGATGTCAAATTCAAGGGCCGCGGGCCAGATCCAGCCCATGGGGTGCTTAGATCTGGCCTGCGGTACCACCCTGGAAACAGTGAAGGACTGGCCTGCAGTGCCTCTGCCGGTGAAAACAGAACTCGGGAGGGCCGTATGCAGCCCTCCTGAGCTCCATTTTCGCTGGCAGAGGGTTGCAGGAGGCAGTTGCAGCCAAAAACGGAGCTCGGCAGCCTGTTTTCGCTGGCAGGGCACTCGGGCTGCCACAGGCACCCCCGACACAAGTGACGTCAAGCTGGCCACGCCAACCCTGGCCATGCCCCCCCAGCCCCCCCGAGGTCAAACACAACCCTGATGCGACCCTCAATGAAATCAAGTTTGACAACCCTGCTATAGCCAATTTTTCAGCAATCATTTTACTATACTTTGAGAAAAGCTCAAAAAACAGGCTTGGTTCCCTTCTCCAGTCATGGCCTATATCAGTGGTTCTCAACCGTTTCTTCACCACAGATCCCCTTTAAATACCTTTTGTGGCCATGGACCCCCAAGACTTAACTCAAGATTTAAATCATAACATTTCTTCAAGGCTTCAAGCCTGTGATGACATCGTAGCACCCCCAGAAGTCTGCGGACCACAGGTTGAGAACCACTGCCCTATTTGATCAGATAATTCAACTTCACACCACTGTTTCTACTTTTGGTCTCTTGAAACAGATATATATACACATACACACACACACACACACACACACACACACACACACACACATACATACACATGAACTCTTGATTGAATATTTTATTAAAATACACATTTTATAATTTTTCAGATTTGCAACTTTTTCAGGTATTCCCTTTACTTTTTCCAAGAAAACATGGGTCACTGAACTATATATGAACACCATATCAGTTTTTATGGCCATGAAAATGGGAAAACAAACAACAAATTGCTGAGATTCACCTCCACCATCATATTTGATTGTATACTTTTCCCCCACGGCTGGATTTGCCCACAAAGTTCCGATATGCACCTCTACTATACATTTCCATGAACTTTCTCAGTATTGCCTTTAGGATAAAGAAAAAGAGTAAGTGCATTTATCATACCTAAGCAGATTAGGTGCCCACACTAAAGCCAGGTTTCTGGTGTGCATGTTGGTCATGCCGCTGAAGGATGCCAGAAGTGCCAGGTGCTTGCTTAAGTATTCCAAGGTCCTGAAATAAAGTAGTCAAGACAAACCAAGAACAAATATGACTATCGCAATGTGCTGGATATGGGGCCATCTGGAACAGATACAATTAATGTAACACGCAGTAGCACAATGCTAATGTCTAAACTAAAATCTGTACCGATTGCCAATTATTACGCATATTTTAAGGTGACAATGTAAACTAAACTGGATTGGGATTGAATGTGCAATCATTTTGTAGCTAGGGTTATAGCTACAGAACTTTAAAAATAATTTTATTGAAAATTTTAAACACAAGAATAAGACTAGTACAAACTAAACTAGAGCAAAAAAAGAAAAGAGAAAAAGAGAAAAATGAAGAAAAAACTAAAGGGGCAAAAAGAAAAAAAAAGCAGAAAAATAGAACAGAAAGAAAAATAATATACAGAAGTGGCATCTACGTATGCAGCCCTCCTCTCTGAAAGTCCTCTTATGGGAGGACTTTCTCTCCTGCCTCCCATTCCAAAATTAGATTAGCTCCATTCCTTTTGATATTATGAAAGACCCTCAAAACTGCTTATGTTATGAGGCCTGGGGCTTCAGTTAATATGCTTAGATGGCTCCATTGTTGAGGCAGCTATTGTTATCCTCTCTTCACCTAAGGGTTTGTACATTTGTTAATTTTATACTATTTATTTCTTAATGTATATTTTTATATCTGTGGTTTTTATTCAATTGTGTGCCACCCAGAGTAACTTTTGGTGAGATGGGTGAGTATACAAATTTCATTAATAATAAATATATGAATAAATCTTCTTAATAGCAGTTACAAGTATAGTTATAAATTGACTTTACATTGTGGCTCCCTTCTTTCTATAATTTCTAGTGTCTAATCATCAAAGCCATAAATCATAAGTTCAGGCTTTTTTTAAATGCAAAAAGTCCATAAAGGATTTCCAGTTACCAATAAATGCAGATATTGTCTTAGTTATACTGGCCTTTGAGTGGCTTGCTAGGATCTACGTTCTAGCTAAAAAGTGAAAGCGGCCAAAGCAAAGATGTTTAAGAATAGACACTACATTTCATTATTTTTATTTAATTTTTTTTTAATAAATTGCAGCTAATATGATCACTGTCTATAATCATATTTCCCATCTTATATCACATTAAAAATTACAAATTTAACACCATTTCCCATTGTGTTTGGGGGTTGCAGCAAAATTTGGGCCATGAGGACTTCAGTTTCCTCATTGTGTTCTACTACATTAGCTACTAATGCACTGGTTAACTACTCACTCCCCTGTTCCATTGAAATATTTGTTTTCTTCTTCTTACACTTACTTATCTCTACTGGGAGGCATTGGGACCCCACAAACCCACAATGTTCCTCCCACTGAACATCTGAAAATGAATGAGGAGAAGACAGAAAATAGATTTAACCTGAGCTATGTAAAACCTCATCTGAGGAGCCAGCTGGTTGTGAAATTATCTACAACAATGCTTATACAGCAGAGACTCAAAACAAAAAGCGTTTTATGATTGAAAATATTTTAATTGACAATAAAAGGCTTCCTGGAATTTCAAAATGATGTGATAGAAACCTGAATACAGTAATAAACATCAGTAATAGATGAGTAACCATGAAACAAAAGCACTGGAAGAACATGGCTGGGAAAAAGATGGTTTGGATAGGTGGGGAACAGAGATGATTAGTCCTGATAATGTAACATCCTGTCTGTTTCGTTAAAAAATATATTGAAAAAAATATAGCTAAGTTGTTGAGCAATTATTTGATTAGTGGACTATTAGTGGACTATTCAGTCTTTTAACTAATTAAAAACAGAGCAACCTCAGCATAAAAGATATTTTTCTGATGTTACCTGTCTGCAACCCACAATAACGACTAAGTTTTCTCTTTTACCTATAATGTGAGGGTGGAAGTTCCTGGATAACATTTTGAATCTGGGCCAACTTCTCTTTCTCAGAGAAGCACGAGACTGCTTCCTGCAAAGACACCAACAAAAAGAAATCAAAAAGTATTCAGTTAGTTCACAACCATTTCTTGAAGGCAAAAACAATGTTGTCCACAATATCATTACCAAATTGATGCACAAAATAAACAAACATGGAAATAATAATGTCTGCAGAAACCAGCAGCAGCCTTCCATCAAGTTGTGACAGTAAACTAATTGTAATATGTATTAGGAAATAATGACATTTGGGAAATTTAAAAAAAATGGAATGTGATGTTGATCATTAGCTTATTAGATCATTAGATCATTAGCTTACAAGGGGATTAAGCAATCGCACAAAAAATAGATCTGCCAAGAACTATTTGTCATGAGTACTATACAAAGTTTTCAATTCAGTGGTGATATATCAATTAGTATATTAGGGAAGGACATTGTTTTCCTCATGATCACATTATGAATGCCAAAGAGGTCACCACCTCAATCAGTTTTCTCCACAAACTGGCACTTCCCAGATTACATGAGATCATTGAACACAATGCTGGTTAGAAAGTATTTTAAAAAAAATACTGGATATAGTAGGACAAACAAAACAGCTTCAGAGTAGGTTTATTTGTCCATTTGTCCATAACAACTTGAATTGGCTCTCTGAGGACTGAAGCAAGAGTCCTTATTATTATTATCATCCGGATATGTCACAGACTGGAAATGAATCTTCTACATGTACAGCATATGACCTTCAAGAACTGAACAGAAATGTCATCTTTGGGCTCCAGTGAGGAATCTCTTCCCATCACTAACATAACCATTTCAAACTGGGGGCTTTACACCTCTGCTCATGATCTTTGTTCACAGGAGATAATTACCAATTCTCCCTGCAGGTGCTATTTGCATTTAAAAGAAGGTGTAAGTTTGGCTTAGAATTGTACTTTGTGGCAGGCTTCCTGAGAGAAGAAAATGCATATTCATACACAATCACAACGCAGCCATTCCTGAAGGCATGCAATTTTGCTACTTATTTGGACTGTCTGTGATTAGAGGTCAATCATATGCAACTCAGAGCTGCTTGGGAGTGACCTTCCCCCATTCTGTCGCAGACAAATATTTTGGGGTTACTCATTAATTTTGCCTACCAAATTAGAACTTTAATTACAAGACAGTAGTGCAAACTTTTACTACAGATCAATGATTCACCAAAATCTGTATTGATAAGAACAGAGGAAGATGATGGCTGCTTAAACTGAGACTCCTTCAAAATCCTTCAAATTAGGAATAAGCTGACCAGAAGTAGACAGTTCAGTCTAGAATTTTGTTTCCTGAGATAAGCTCTTTAAAAATTTGTTTCATTTTTAAATTCTTATATATCTATTTAAAAGACAAGGACAAACCAGGAAGAAGGGGAAAAATCACCATCAAAAAGAAATGCATTATTTTAGAAGCATTGCAGAAAGAAAAACATTGGTATTCCTATTACCTGTATTTTGAAAGAGCAATACAATAAAGAGTGCTGGGACATGTGGGAACATAAGACTATGCTGCATTAAACATTAACTATCATAATTAAGTGCCTGCATAGAGGTTGTATGGTTTGCACTGCATTATATTGTATATACATACAATAATGAGCACCTTAGGAATGTAAGTATAACATCTGACAAGAGCTCCTCTATTCTGCTTGCACCAAAGGACCATAAAATTAATTATTTAAGGTATCAAAGCTTTCATATTGTTCTCACAGGAGCACAATAAGTAAAGTCCATACTGTTTCATCCCACTTTATAGGCAGAATAAAAGGAGATGAATAGCAATTCAGCTAAGACCATCATAATGCGGGGACAGATTGTGGCAGATATGAAAAACAGGTAGATCAGGCTGAAGGCAACTTTTTGAATGAAGGGCTACTGCATTGATAGTAAGTGTTGAACCTTTGTTTCTAGCCTCTGCACTGTGCCTATTTTTTTTTTTTTTAGTTTTGTAGACAGTGTTTTATGAGGCGGAGGAACTAATCTTGAGAAATCTTAAAACTTGATTGACAGAACAGCAAAGAGGCAAATGTATGCCATGTACACCTCTAGTTAGTTAAACCATGATATATGGTCCCTAAAAAGAGAGAAAGCTTACCTAGGGGACAGCATTATGGATGAATAGAATGCAATTTAATGGGGAGAAATGTAAAGATCTACATAAATATAGTGTAGAAAGTTAGCACCCACCCCTCTCCTAGAAGAATGAAATACTTTAAAAAGGCAGAATATTTCCCCTAAAAGAGAAATAGAAATCTTAAGGGAGACAGAAACTCAGAGCTTCAGCTCCCTGCCCCCAGCAGATATTTGGTGCCCATTGAGAAGGACTGGGCCAGCCTAACTACAAAACAAAAAACCTTCAGCTCCAGGGTGATGGGATTAAGACATGACCCTCCAGGACATTATAGGATTATCTAGCAGCAGGGCTCACTGCATTGCGAAATCACCTGGGGATATTACAGGGTATAAATACCTCTCACTCTCCACTCCATGTGTTCAGCTGCCCAGGATTTCAAACCCATGTGGTCCTGTCCTTCAATAAACCATCTTTCCAATCAGTCTCCATGTTTCCAGTGTCTTTCTCCCCACTTGGAACTGAATCAGATGGATTTTTCTTCCAACAATTGGAAGGGGAAATAGGTTTAGTAGAAATATGTATGAAAAGGATCTGGATCACCTTCTTGACCACAAGTTAAAATTGAGCAAAATGTGTGATCCAGCTGCTTAAAAAGTAAATTCTATCTTGAGATGGATTATCATATTCATAGATTCCAAATCATGGCAATAATTGTTCTATTCTACCCAGTTCTGATGTTATTTAGGAATGTTATTTAGGATTTTGTACCCAGGTCTGTGCATCATCATTTAAAAAAAAAACCACAATGATAAATTTGAGCAAGTTCAGAGGAAGGCTACCAAGGTGGCAAGGGGTCTGGAAACCAGGCCCTATAAAGAATAGAAAAAAGACTGAGGTATGTTTAGTCTACAGATAAAAGAGATGTAATAGCAGTCTTTGAACATCTGAAGACCTAACCAGAGGATTCAGTCCTTTCCCCCTCCTTGAATAATAGACTAATCCCCCAAACATAATGAAATCAAAGTTCAACTAAAAAGATCTCTATACATTATAAAGGCTCTCATTGACCTTAAGTATTCAACTGCAAAGTATTCAATAATGCAGCTGAAAAGCTCTATAGTTGGAATTTTTCTGGAGTACCTACTTCTTGGGAATTCCAGATTTTAATCAGGGATAATGGAAACTTGGAAAATCCCACTCTTTTCTAGTCTCAGTCCACAGCTTTTCAAGAATTCTGTCCCTTGTTTCGAAAAGAATCATTTCTTTTTTTCCAGTAGAAGGAGGAAAGTGACCTAGTACATGATTGATATCCATGATATTCACTTGAGGGAAAATGTATTGGGAATGCAGTCTGCAGAAAACCTATATTCTGTTTAAATTATGCAGACAGCATAAGAACAACTTTTATAACAGATGTTGTCAACTGATTTTTTTAAACATCAGTAATCATTATCATCATTATCACATCATAGATATCCTTTATCATATATTATTTGCTGTCATTTCTCAATTAAGTTCACCTTTACTTTTCCAGAAATGTAAATAAGCTCTACTTTTTATTTTGAATGTTTGAATTATTTCTACCATTTATGTGTAAAATGATGGTGCACTGTAAGTCAGGATTTATGCACCTTACCAGCTGCAGATCAGTAGTCAAAACAGCATTGAGCAGAATACCCATGAACAAAAATATTCGAAAGGGACTTTTGACTCAGATTGCTTGCTGTAGTGCTACATACTGGGAAAGAACATAATATTTTTTCAAAAGCCATTACATGCAAAATAGATTTATTGCAATTTTTAAATAGGCTCAAATCACATTCTAATATGAACTGACCTCATTCATATTTGTCAAATTAGAATGAAAACCAGAAAATAATTACCCTTCTCCAAACTGTGTGATAATCATTTTTATGATGTTTCTGTCATTCCTAAGATATACTTATGCAGCAGTAGGCCAAATCTATGCTGTCATGATTCAAACCCCATTTCTTTTGTATGTACATCAACATCACATACTGTACATGTAAAAAGGATGGGAGTTGGGCCACAATTCCACATTCACCATTTTGCAGATGTTGCCTTCCTACAAGTGGATGCCCATGATCTTCAAAGCCATTAGATACCCTTCTTCCAAGTGGTGCCATGCAAGGCAGCTGACCATCTGATGGAACTAACTATTTTCCTTGATAACACCTCCCCTGCTTTTACATGGGTCACAAAAAATAAATCCTTCATTACAAACTAGAATACCATTCAGTTTGGCACTCTCTCAAAGAAATAACTCTATCTCAAACATCAATCAGAATAGAGCTGGAAGGGACATTGGAGGCAGTGGTGAAATCCAATTTTTTTTACTACCGGTTCTATGAGCGTGGCTTGGTAGGCGTGGTGTGGCTTGGTGGGCGTGGCAGGGGAAGGATACTGCAAAATCTCCATTCCCACCCCACTCCAGGGGAAGGATACTGCAAAATCTCCATTCCCTCCCCACTCTGGGGCCAGCCAGAGGTGGTATTTGCTGGTTCTCCGAACTACTCAAAATTTCCGCTACCTGTTCTCCAGAACCTGTCAGAACCTGCTGGATTTCACCTCTGATTGGAGGTCTTCTAGATCAACCCCCTGTTCAAGCCGAAGACCTATACCATTTCAGACAAGTGACTGTCTAGTCCCTTCTCAAAAACCTCCAGTGATGAAGCACCCACAATATCTGAAGGCAAGCTATTCCACTGGTTAATTGTCCTCATGTTAGGAAGTTTCTCCTTAATTCCAGGTTGCTTCTCTCCTTGATTGGTTTCCGTTTATTGTTTCTTGTCCTGCCCTCTGGTGCTTTGGAAAATAAGTTGATCCCCTCCTCTTTGTGGCAGCCTCTCAAATACTGGAATACTGCTATCATGTGTCCCTCCCCCCAGTCCTTCTTTTTTCTAGACTAGCTATAAGAGCCGAGGTGGCGCAGTGGTTAGAGTGCAGTACTGCAGGCTACTTCAGCTGACTGTTCAGCAGTTCAGCGGTTCAAATCTCACCGGCTCAAGGTTGACTCAGCCTTCCATCCTTCTGAGGTGGGTAAAATGAGGACCCAGATTGTTGGGGGCAATATGCTGACTCTGTGAACCGCTTAGAGAGTGCTGTAAAGCACTGTAAAGCGGTATATAAGTCTAAGTGCTATTGCTATTGCTAGTGCTATAATCTCAACACTGGCAACAATCTAATTTCTAAGGAAAAATAAGCTCCACAGTTGTGATTGGCATTCCTATGAATCCAGCCTTCCTCTAGTAATTGGATGATCCATAAAACAGGGTATTTCTGATGTTTAATGTTACAGAAACAAAAATAAAGGGACAGGGATTCCTAGAGGTTAACTAAATCCTAAACCATTTGCAGCTTTACAAATTAAAATTAATCCTCTGAGTTGGGGTTGATCAGAGCCAACTAGTGCAGCTCATTAAGAATTTATATTAAGTGACCTTGCATTCATGAAGTACTGTAGTCTACAAGTTTGTATCTGCCTTTGGCACAGATTGCAAACTCTGAAACATCTTCAACAGCAGCTCCACACAGAGTGTGTCTCAGAAATCTAGGAGATTGTGAAGCATGGATTACTGTGGAGCGACCATTTCTGTACTGTACATCTCATAAATTCCACAATGAGAAAATGACCTCCGCTAGATGATATCACACAGACGGGAAAGTTGTCATAAGATTGACAAATCTCCCAGACTGCATAATTTTTTGAGTAGAATATCCTAAAAGAAACTCCTCTTATTCAAGCAACTGAAGTTTTGCATAAACAATAGTCAATCAGAATAGAACTGGAAGGGATCTTGGAGGTCTTCTAGTCCAACTGCCTGCTCAAGCAGGAGATCTTACACCATTTCAGACAAGTGACTGTCTAGTCTCTTCTTAAAAACCTCCAGTGATGAAGCACCCACAAATTCTGACGGCAATCTGTTGCACTGGCTAATTGGCATAAACAATAGTCAATCAGAATAGAACTGGAAGGGATCTTGGAGGTCTTCTAGTCCAACTGCCTGCTCAAGCAGGAGATCTTACACCATTTCAGACAAGTGACTGTCTAGTCTCTTCTTAAAAACCTCCAGTGATGAAGCACCCACAAATTCTGACGGCAATCTGTTGCACTGGCTAATTATTTAATTTAATTTAATTTAATTTATTTATTTGTCAAGCATATATGATTACAAGGAAAGTATTGACAAAGTATAAACATGATTGTATATATATATATATAATAGTACAAGCATGATTATGAGTACAAGAAGTATGAATATATGGGTACATTAGGACAGGGACGGTAGGCACGATTGTGCGCTTATGCATGCCCCTTACAGACCTCTTAGGAATGGGGTGAGGTCAATGATAGATAATCTAAGGTTAAAGTTTTTGGGGTTTGGGGAAGAAACAACTGGGGCAGATAATGTATTCCAGGCATTGATCACTCTGTTGTTGAAGTTGATTTTTTTGCTATCAAGTTTGGATCGGTTTACATTAAGTTTGTATCTATTGTGAGCTCGTGTATTATTGCGGTTGAAGCTGAAGTAGTCATTAACAGGTAGGACATTGTGGCAGATAATTTTGTGAGCTACACTTAGGTCAGATCGAAGGCGGCGTAGTTCTAAATTTTCAAGTCCCAAAATTTCAAGTCTGGTTTCATAAGGTATTCTGTTGCAAACAGAGGAATGTAATACTCTTCTTGTGAAATATCTCTGGACATTCCCAATTGTGTTAATGTCTGATATGTAGTGTGGGTTCCAGACAGATGAGCTGTATTCAAGAATTGGTCTAGCAAATGTTTTGTATGCTGTGGTTAAGAGGACAATGTTACCAGAGAAGAAGTTATCCTCACTGTTAGGAATTTTTTCCTTAATTCCAGGTTGTTTCTCTCCTGGATTAGTTTCCATCCATTGTTTCTTGTCCTGCCCTATGGTGCTTTGGAAAATAAGTTGACCCCCTCCTCTTTGTGGCAACCTCTCAAATACTGGAATACTCTTATTATTAACCCTTATTCTTCTTTTCTCTAGACTATCCAAACCCAAATCCCTCAACCGTTCTTCATATGTTTTAGTCTCCAGGCCTTTAATCATCTTAGTTGCTCTTCTTTGCACTTTTTCCAAAGTCGCAACATCTTTTTTGTAATGTGGTGATCAAAACTGGATGCAGTAATCCAGGTGTGGCCTTACTAAACATTAAAAAGTACAAATCAACTCAGTGCTTGCATTTAGCCTTGAAGTAACAAGCTAGGGACTGTACCCCCCCCCACCCCTTTGAAAAAAAGAAGGCAGGGAAAGGATAAAGAATTAGGTCAGACAAAGATTAAAACTATTGTATATGTGTTTAATTTACAATTAATATTTTTTATTTCTGTGTATTTAAACATTTCCCTCCATTATAATAAAAATTGCCATATGGCAAACAACGGGAAATCCTGGGCTACGTTATTTTGTGTGTTTTGGGCTAAATAATTACAAATGCATTTAACCTAGATTCAAGTTAAAGCCTGGGAGGCGGCACAGGATAAAACTCAGACTCTTTAAGGAAACCCAGGACTTTTGTTTTTCTTGTTACTGCATACATAAAAATGGAATGCATTGTAGAACTGCAATAACTCCTTCGTCCACAATGAAAATAAAAAAATGGAACAGGAACATCTCACCGTGAATTTCTTGTAAAGTTCATATGTGAGAAGAGGATTTGGCAGTTCCCTGAAGTATAACTTGCAAAGTGATCCAACACAGTGAATATCTTGTAGGTAAACTTCCCTAGTCAGATCTGGGCATTGATCTGAGCCAAACTCTTGTCTGCAACAACAGAGAAAGGGACATAATGGGGTTAAGGAATAGAATGAGATACTGTAGAAACAAAATTCAAATAAAATACTGAAAAAAAAAAATTAATAACTTCAATTAAAAAAAAAAAAAAAAAAAAAGGATTCTGATTTGGTAACAAAGATCTGATAATATAATACTGTATGTCAGCCATGGAAAACCTGCTTTGCACCTAGAATCACCATGGAAACCTATCGTAACCTTGAGAACTACATGGATTCTGCATATTCGAGTTTCAGATACTGTAATTAGTATGGCATAAATGCCACTTACATGAAGACAATCCATGATAAGCCAGTGTTGAACTACTGGCCATAATTTCAAAATCTGTCTAGGGGCAGATTCATAGAAAGCTACAATACACATACATATGTAGAGGAAAATAAGCCTTTCAACTTTTGTACCCCACCATCACCATGTAAAAAAGTGTTTGAAAACACTTTTCATTCATAATGAATGAAACTTCTTTATGTGGATAAAAGACCAAGAATCCATTGCTTGACACCAATAAATAAATAAATAAATAAAAAATAATAATTACATGAGCTTTGAAAAACTAGAATTGGGAGAATTAAATAGCTTTCAAAACCCCTGAATATGATCAAGATTTCACTTGCAAACAGTGACAATTCTAATGTTTGAATAGAATATCAATATTTTTCCCTGCAGGTTTGAGTTCTTTTCTTATAGAAGACAGTTATGAATCAGTATGGTTTAGGACCAACTCCCAAAAACTTCAACATCTTTGCTGTTTCAGGGAAGCATTTTTAATGATGGGGTATGAGTTCAAACAACATATCAAGGATCTGGAAGCCCAATAAGATCAGTCTGCTTTTCCTAAGAATGTTTCTTTGAGCAGTCAAACTCCTCTTTGCAAAGCAGCAAAATATTTACACCTTATAACTGTCCCCAATCTCCAAAGGGTATTAACTTTAACACGCTGCAATGTACTTCCCACAGCAGTCTTGGAGGGTCGATATTTTAAAAAAAATCTCCATATGAGTTGAGATTGTGCCCCTGTGGACATGGGGCTATTAAAACTCTGCTCACATTTTACTCTACTGTACCTTCTATAAGGACTCACGAACCCATCTCATAACACCTCACCTGATAAAATACCTGGGAAACACCAGTCTTTTTTTATGTTCAATTGCTGTTATTGTTATCAATCCAATGTCTCTGTGAAGGTAGCTAAATTTTGTTTCACTGTCTGCAAAATTAGGCAGACTTTGCCCACTGACAATCTACTACCAGTTGTTAAATATTATCTTGTCTTTTTAAATTAAATTAAATTTAATTTAATTTAATTTAATTTTTATCTTATCTTATCTTATCTTATCTTATCTTATCTTATCTTATCTTATCTTATCATCTTATCTTATTTTTCAATACTTATTTGTAATGCTTGTCTCTGACCGTAATAAAATTATTACTACTACTGGGGGGAATATAAACATGGCATACAGCTTGCAGAATCACTTCTCCTCATTTATAATACCTGACAGGAGTTCAACACTCCAGGTTCCATTAAATTAAGCAATGTCATTTTAGAAGATTCCAGAAATCTGTATTTTCTGTGCTGTGCCAGTCCTCTGGAACACCATTCCTCCATATGGCCTCAGCTTCACTGACTAGTAAGAGGGTGTCAAAGGTCTGGCTCTTTCAACAAATTTTGGGTTAAGTGTGAACCCATTGTATTTTATATGGATATCATTCTTCCCCTGATGTAGTTTTTCTTATTAGCCTTTTGTATTTTACTTTTCTATTGTTTTACGCCTCATAAGCTGTCCCAGATTCATTAGTGAAGTAAATAGTCTTAGAAATTAATTAAATAAATAAACTACAGTAAACTACATTCAAATGTCTACATAGTTTAAATCACTTAGGTCTTTTTGAAAACTCCCATATAATGACAAGATGTTTCTGAATATATTTTGTAGTTACGTTTCATATTCTAGTGCTATGTTTTTAAATAAAAATCAAGGTCCAATCCACATATTTATATTTATAGCCCCCTCATGAAAAACAAAGTACATAAGAGGTTTAACATGGATTCACTTTTGTCACCTCAGTTTCTGAATGTTGGATGTCACACCAGAAAGCCGATAGATTCCGTCCACAATTCCATGAGTCTCAATGAACTCTGCGCAGCTCTTCAGTACTATAGGAACTACAAGAAGAAGAGAAGGTATTAAACATCATTATTAATATTTGTTACTAAAAATGACTGATGATGAATAGAGTATACAGTTGTGATGCAACTATGAATCAAAATAATTGCTAGATAAAAAGCAAAATAAGCTCCCTTTTCTAAGCCTATGTATGACAGATAGAAACATGTATATGGTTCTACTTTGTAAAATGGAACAATATCTTAAATGTTTTTTCTTGCCAGGTTATCTCTAGACAGAGGTCTGGGGAAAAGATGGAATTTTCCT
>QLTV01004001.1:105623-126593 GCA_003457575.1 Thermophis baileyi | reverse complement strand
TGTTTCTTTAACAGATGCTTGATAAAGGCCCTTAAGGATAGAGCTAAGATGTATTGGAGTTTAATTCAAATGTGGATAGAAAAGATTTTGAAACAACGTATAGAGTTGAGACCGGAGATATTCTTGTTGTATATTTTACCACAGAAATATAACAAATATATTTAATTATTCATATAATCACAGCAGCTAGAATTGTATTTGCACAGAATAGGAAAGCAATAAAAGCCCCCACTGAAGGAGAGGTAATTAGGAAAATATTGGATTGTGCAGAGATGAACAGATTAACAATGATAATTAAAGATAAGGAGGATACAGAATATTATAGTATTTGGGGGAAATTTTATGACTGGATGGAAAATGAATATGGGTAGAAGATAATTAACACCAATTGAAATGGAAGGAAAATGGAAAGTTAAAGATATGAGACCTAGGTGACAAAATTAATTGTAATAGGGAGATAGCATTATATTAGTATTAAAATATACCTAGAATGACTTACGTATAGATGTATTAACATAGAAATGAGTTAAGGTTTAAATTAGTATTATAAGTTAAGGGAATTCAGAGAGACGAGCTGCTTGTCTGTTAACCATGAAATAGATATAAATGGATACACTCAGGACAGAAATAAGAGGGAGAAAGAGGGGGTAGAGGAGAGGAGGAGAGAAGAAAGAGAGAAGGTAGGAGGAGAGAGGGGGTAGAAGGAGGAGGAGGGAGAGAAGAGAGAGGTGAGGAGAGGAGGAGAAAGAGGAAGGAAGAAGAGGGAAGTAGGAAGAAGGGAGAGAAGGAGAAAGTAGGTAGAGAAAGGGAGGGAGGTAGGAGATGGGAGTGACATGATATGACAAAGGGGAAACAGTTGGGCAACTCGATAATGATGTATATAAGATTAATATGTTGGTTTATTGGATAATAATATATAAATGTATGTTAATACTTGATAAGATGTTATGGTATATGTATTGATGTATATATGTGGAATGTGGAGAAAAAAATTAAAAACTTTTTTATATAAAAAAAATGGACCTGCCCTTTCCACCTTCAATAGACCCATGATCAGAAGATAAAACTTGTCAAAACAGAAGTGTGAACAGATGTCTACCCTTCGATGTGTATTTAAACAAAGGTTTTCAATTCCCATAGCTATCAATTCAACACTTTTCATCATTTAATTTATAGAGGAGAAAAACAGTATCCTACTATATTCATGTGCCAATGTTTACATTTTGGTCCTGGAAGTCTAAGACACCTTTGTTTGAACAGGAAGATAGCAAGCCAACATCAAACAGGTTTAAAAATGAATAGCCCCTTTTAAGTTTCCATGATTCATTCTACTTTGACTGCCATAGGTTTGTCTTTGAACTTTGAACAGCCCATTAGCAATGTTAGAATCTTGTAATGGAGGTTATAGCTCTAATCATTCTATTTTCTCATTTTGTGAGAAACAATATCAGATAGTTCAGCAATTTGTCCCAATGATTAGTATAATGACTTGCAAAACTGACTAAAAGCTTAAGTCTATTTCAGTTATATGAAGCAACATACAAAAGTCAATGATATAGGCATGCTAGACCTCAAAGTGAAACTAAAGTTCCAGGAATTTAGTCTCTGGAAAAGTCTCCAGGAAAAGGTATAAATGGAAATAACAAATGAATGGAAGCTGGAGGAAAGGCAATGCTTTAAGTACAAGAGTTAACTCACTAAGAGAGAAATTGAACTGATCTACAGTATTTTGTGAAATTAGTAACTGAAATTGTCTCAAAGGTGCTTTTTCAAGAGGCAACTGGGCTTTCTTGTTTTTCTTTGAAAACGTTTCGCTTCTCATCCAAGCTTCTTGGATGAGAAGTTGACATAGTTGTCCCAAGCTTTGGGACAACTATGACCTGGATGACTGAGAATCTCCCTAGACAGTAACTGAAGTTGGGAGGCATTTCCTATAAGTTAATAGGAAAAGCACCAAATTCCACCACTATAATTAGAATGAAAAAGGAACAGAAGTGGCAGAAGCAATAACACAAAGAAAAAAGAAAAAAGAACAATAGCTTCATTTATGGAAAAAAAACCACCAAATCTGGGCAGAACTTCAATCTGTCCAATGACTGTGAAAAATAAAATAATGGGTAATTTCATCCTCCGTTTTTGTCATCATTTGACTATTTAAATCACAATAACTGGCAGATGAATGTTGAAATAAATCCAATAAATGAACTGCATATAATAAAACATCAAGAGGTAATGAATATTCTTTTGGAGGCGCTCAGCCACAGTGCCAATCATCAATGACAAAATGGTTAAGAACCCATCATTGCTTAAACACTTCAGAAAGAAAATTCACACCACCAAATAAGGGAATATTAGTATTTATCTATGACTCAGTCCTTATTCTGTTACTTAACTACTCTTATTTTTAGCATGGTCTTTCAAATACTGAATCTAAGTCTGCCTGTATGAGGAAATGAAATAAAATAATTAAACCTCAGAGAAATGCAGTGGTAAATGATGTTTTTATAAAAAGAGAAATAAACATAGGAATCAGTGATTATCCTGTTCCAAAAAAATAAACATATAAATAGGTATAGAATGATACACAGTCTTCCAGTTTACTTTCTCCTTTTAAAAGCTTGTTTTTTGGTCTAGTATTTGATTACAGTTTCATCCAGGAGACTTCACATCAATTCAAATAATTTAGATACTTCCTGAACCAGAGAAATTGCAGCTGGTGATAAAGTTCCATATTCTTTTGCTTACAAACCTTCCAACACCAATTAAATGACAAACTAAGTCCTAGATATTTTTTACTGGGCATCCTTAATGGGAGACCAATTTAATTTAGCTTCTCTTAAACTTGCCAGATGTCTTTTATTTCAAGGATTGTTTCTTATAGAACGGATTTGCTTATAATATAGTGCTTTGACTGGACAGTACATGCATATCACTTCTCTCTTCTTCTACCCAAATTTGACCTGTTGCAGCTACTCTTGTAGAAGTAGCCAAAACTAGGTTTACAAAATGAGACCTTTTGTGTGTATCATATGCAATTGCTTAAATGAATCTTCCATCAAGAATATCAAATAAAATATTTTCTCTGAGCTTATTTCAATGTTTTTATTAGTTTGATTTCCTGTGTTTTCTATGGATGCCAAAAGTTTTACATTGTATTTCAGGTTGACTGTATTAGTACATTAATGTGAATTATTGTTGAATTAAATCAGTTGCCTCTAGAGGAGATGGGCAGCACACCAATCAATCAATCAATCAATCAAACAATCAATTATTTTCTCTTATGCATTGCCCTGTGATTCCATCCAGGCAAACTCTGGCAAATGTGAAATTTTAAATTACAAATACAGAAATAACATGGAAATGTCATGTTTTAGTTTTTTGCAATCTTGGAATTCTGTAGGCAAATTCCACTTTTCACAAATGGAAAAGCAACCACAACAAGGAAAAAAACATAGAAAACTCTACATACAAACCTAAAGGTATCTATAAGGAATTTTTCCATAACTCAGTGCAATTTGTTTTGAGTATACATGTTTATGCTTTCATTATTCATGGTCTTGGATAAAATACTTTGGTTTAACATTCTCCATCCACACTGGTTTGCTTTATGGTGTATTTCAGATACAGTTGGTTCAGAATTCCCAAGTTATGGGATAGACCATAAGAAGTTTGTCCTGCTCTTCCCTCCAGCCCAATCTCTTTTAGTTCAGGGTTGGGCAATGATCAAAATATGAGGGGGAATGCAATTCAGCTTCCAAACCTTCTGGAGGATCACAGAAAGTCAAATCATTTATGTGCAGGATGTGACGAGATGAACAAAAGGTTTCTAGGAGATAAAATGTTCCTATTCCTATTCTTAAGCATTCAGTCAAAGTAAAAAAAAAAAAAGTTAATCAACTGTTTGCTGTGGGTTGACCACTCATTCCTATTCCCATCCTTAAAACTCTTTTAAAAAACCCAAAACTTTGGTTGTCATAAAAGTAGAAAGATGAAGACTTCTGGTTGGACTTCCGGCGAAATCGGAAGCCTGGTCCGCGAGCTCCGCGGCTGGCTCTGAACTCTTCCTGTCAGAGGGTTTGAATTTGGACCATAGCCACTCCGGAGGAATGGCAAAGCAAAGAGGGACCACCTAGCAGGTAGAGGGGAGACGCATCTCCCCTCCCTGACCTGAAAAGCCCCCGCAGCCGACGACTGGGAGCAGCAGCAGCAAACATGGCTGCCATGAAGCCGAAGATGACCAGAATACCCAAGACAGAGCAGGAGCAGAGAAAGTGAGTGGCTTGCGATCTGGGCAAAAGAATTATTTTTTTTAAATAACCCCAAGAAATATGAGGGGGAAGTATATTGGAGCTATGTGCTAGCAGCGGAACAAATATACTAAAAGGAAATTATAATATTTAAGAGGAGAACTTTTAAAAGGAAACTAAGAAAAAAATTTGAACTCTCAAAATGAAGACGTGGCTTTGGAAAGGTATTTTTTTAAATACTGGAATTCGACCTGGAATTTGTTACTATTTTATTACTATCAAACTGATTATTATTTACTCACCCATATATTGGATTTACAATTTAAAATGATTAAATTTGGATTATTAGCATAACGAAGAGAAGCAATACTGAACTGAAGCAGGAGCGCCATCTGCTTCTAAGAGGAGAACTGTGCAACTTTGGGAATTTTTATTTTTGTTGGACAATATTGCTGAGCAAATAAAAAAGATTGGAAGAAATGTGGATAATCCTCTGGATTCTTCTTTTAAAATTGGTTTGACTGTAAAATGGAAATAAGTGGAGATAAAGATAGGAAGCAGACATACCAAGACATTAAGGATATCATAAAAGAACAATGTAAGGAGATGATGGAAATATCTGGCTGGAACTGGGAGAAAAAGGAAGACAGTAGAACAAAAGAAGCAGGGGCTAGAACAGGTAGTCATAGAACAAAACAACAAGGGGAAAAGACAAGGGGAGAGAAAGCTAGAGATTATAGTCAAAATACTGATTTAAAAGCAGATGAAATAAATTACCTAAAAGAAGTATATGGGAGACAACCTAAAAAAAAAGAAGATTAAAAATTTGGATGAGGGTGAAAGATGTGGGATAAAGGGGAATGAAAAGAAAAGGAGTATGAAGCAAAACATTTTATGAAAGCTTTTTAATAATGTGTATGAATATTAGAATTATACAAGTTGAACAACTGTTTGTATGTGGGGTAAGAGATAAAAATTATTTTTGAATATTTGTTAGGAATGTAATAAAGTAATTTATATTATTACTAGAATTGTATAAGTGGAAAAATTAGCTTGTATTAATAGTAAGATTACAAGAAATGAAGAATTGGAGAAAATATTATATACATAAAAATTGTGAGCAATAATAAGCTAGAGAATAGATCATGATTGATATACGGAAAAATTGAATAATGAAAAAAGGAAAGATCACATCTTTGATTATTAGAATGATAGGAGAAGGGGGAAAAAAGAGGGCTAAAATAGAGATAGAAATATGAGGGGGAAAAGAGTAAAAATAGATATTAAAATGATAGGAAGTATGGTAGAATTATGAGAAGGATTAGAATTGAAAGATGATAGCAGACATTATGTGTTAAAATCATAAATGAAAATTAATTGTAATTATTAAGAATAATATTGTTATGATTATTTGTATTGATATGTATGAAACCCAGAAAACAAACCATTCATGACATGAGATGTATAAAAATAAAAATAAAAACTTTTTTTAAAAAGTAGAAAGATGAATTAAAACAACAAAAGTGAATAGAGTTTTGCACTTTTGAGGAAAGCAGTAGTACTTATTTCCAACACAGTTTTAACATTTAAATATATCCATTTAGATGTAGCTTTGCATTAATGCTTTAGGTCAGGGGTACTCAAATTTTTCAGCTTATTGACTTGCTAATGAAGTTTCAGACTGTTCATCAACTGCAATTTATTATATGAAAACAATTTAATAAATGCTGGTACTTTAACTCATAGTACTATGAATAACAACAATATCAATAAGAACAATGAATAGTCCCATGGACCCTTGGAAGTCAATATTGACCTCCATTTGAGGAACCTTTAGTAAAATCTGAGCATTTTCTTTGACTTCTAACAGCAAAATGTCAGGTGTCTGTTATATTGCCCCATAAATTCAGCTCTCTCCAGCTGCAATCTCTAGTGGCCCCCCCCCATACCAGAGGTGGGTTCCTACCGGTTCTAACCGGTTCTTTAGAACCGTTAGTAAATCAGTGATGACATCACGGAGCCGGTTCTGTCGGTGTCTCCGTGGGTGCCGCCATGTTGGATTTTTTGAACCCACCCCTGCCCCATACACTTTTTTACTCTGTGATTTGTTCTCTGTTTTATTTTCCATTTGGTAAATCAGAGGCTCAAACCTAGCTTAAGGAAAAACAAAGTACTTTTTTTTTTTGCTCCACTATCTCTGGTCCGTGTCATACCAGGTAGCATTTATCATTTCCTCTCTTCTACACACACCAGCACATATTCCCTTCCTGCATATTAGCTTTAAATTACCGGCCAAATTGTTTCACAGGGTTTTCCTTTTGAGAGTCACAGTAGCTGAACAGTACAGAACTTCCTGTTGATGTCAGGCCTTACTTCCTCTTAAAGCAATGGAACTTCCTTTTAGCATAGCTAACCTTTTCCATGAAAACCATTTGCCTGCATGGAGGGTAAACAGAAGCAGCGGCAGCAGCAAAAAAAGACAAATGATTATTGTGATAATGATGATGATGGCAATGGGCATGGCAACATACATTTGCTTTGTTTTTCCTTGCACATAGTAAGCTTCACTCCGAATCAGTTTTCCTCTGACTAGAGGAAGAATAAAGATAATACATCTATTAAAAACTCAGTTCTTTTTAGAATAATTACCTTAATTCAAATGTTATTTTAGCATGTTACTAGATTTATATGTTTTAATTTGTAAAAGGGAAGTTTAAGAGGGTTGGCTTGACTATCAATTCTGCGATTTTACCAAGTATGGACATTTGTTCAAAAAGCAATGTAAATATTATCATGCATTAGTGTTTGATTTGCAGTTAGTATTCCTATTCATGTTGCAAAGCCTCAAAATAAATAGGCATTCTTTAACTTTAGCAATGATTTTCAGTCAGAAAGGAGTACTTTCTATTCTGTTAGCATAGATTTAGCATGTATTTGTTAATGGCAAAATATTGTTGCTAGTATGCAGTGCCATTCATTATACAATGCCATGATATAAGTGGATACTTTGTAGCTGGCTATGAAGTATTTGTTAGAGAACACACATGCAAGTTGAAGAAGTGATACTCATTTAGAACAGGCCATAGAAACAGAAAGCTTTATTCTGGAAAAATTTAACCTACATACCATTTGAAAAATGACATCTTTGAAGAATGCACAATATATGATTCTCACAACAATGAGAGTAATGGGCCAATGGTGGAGGAAATAATGAGAAAAATAAGTATAGGGTTTCCAAGAGGCATAAGATAAATGCCAGTTGAGACTGGCCTAGCCTTGTTGGACTAGTCAAGTCTTGTTGAAAGTTATAAAAGTGTCTGGAATTATAGACCTTTGAACATATCCCTTAGAACCTGTATTGTTTCTGATACGCCATCTGCCTTGGTTCTTCTGTAACTCAACCATTTCCAGCTAGATTTTGATTTCATAGTTAGATATAACTGTATGAATATGCCATTGATGGAAATTTTAGTCCAGAAAGTGATCAACAGAAATTGTAAAGCCAAATCTGTTTCTATGTTCTAAATCTCTGGATTAAAAAAGACTAAGTACAATAGCCTGCCTGCCTTCCTTCCTTCCTTCCTTCCTTCCTTCCTTCCTTCCTTCCTTCCTTCCTTCCTTCCTTCCTTCCTTCCTTCCTTCCCTTCCCTTCCCTTCCCTTCCCTTCCCTTTCCTTTCCTTTCCTTTCCTTTCTCCTTTCCTTTCCTTTCCTTCCTTTCCTCCCTCCCTGTTTTACTTTTTCATTTTTTCTTTTTTGCTCATTATATACACCCATGAATTAAATGAAAAGGAGCAGGTGGGGGGGTGGGGGTGGCTTCACCTTTTTTCAATAACAGCTGCCTTTTGATCTCCTGTTTTCTCTCCCCCCACCCCATTTCCCCTAGCCTGAATGTAAAAGTGAACAGACCATTTGTAGAGTTCCATTAGCAAGAGAAGTACAGTAGTTGAATGTTGTAAAGTCACCTTAACTGCACCCTCAAGTGGTGAGAAGGAGAATTTTTGTGATGCTGGATCAGCCTCAAGGATTTCCCCCTACACTACACTACACTACACTACACTACACTACACTACACTACACTACACTACACTACACTACACTACACTACACTACACTACACTACACTACACTACTCTACCCATGATGCTCAACAACAGCAGTGCATCAACACTGAGGCAGGAATAAAATGTCTTAAATTTCATTCCCTCAGGAATGATGGGTCCTGGCATTCTGTAAATTAGCCCATTTGAGGTACCTTTCATTGAGAAAGTTTTGCCATATGGTGCAGCATTTTGCCCAACTAAAGGTTACAAAATATATTAAAAAGTTGAGAGTTTTAGTAATATAGATCAAATAATGCTTCATGCAGCATATATCTAAACATAATCAGCATAAAGGAATGCCTAAAAGCAATTGGTATAACACAGGGCTCTCAAGCAGGTAAGCCTAAGCATGAAGTCCAAATGACTAATGCCTGTCTCGGACTGAGGGAACTGAAAGTATGCAATTACTTATGATAGGACTACTACTCATTTTCTTAACCAAAGTGGACAACCAAATCAATCATACAGTTCAGTTCAGATTAAATTGGAATAGACAATCAAGATGTTGAATAATACATCACTCTTTACACTAACTGAATTAGAAATGATTCTGTGAACTTCTAAGGCTGAAAAGCCACAACTATTTGATGAAACCACAAGTGTTTCCTTTGTTATTTTCAGTATTGTGTCCAATGCACTGTATTTCCTTTACTTTTTTAAATAGATGGGAAGGTAAAATTGATTCTAATATAAAATTGGCTATCATTTAAATTGCACCAATATTTCTAACTCAGTAATTATGCTAAATGGAAACAGTACAAGTTTTAAAACATATTTTTATACCAAACACAAAATTTAATAGTCCAAAAATTCACATTTTTATTTCAGACAAAAATATACACACATATTCTCACAGAAAAATGCAGACACTCAAATGGCATGCAGCAGGCAGATTGGAACAATTTGATCATATCCCATATTTTATTTTATTGTGCCCAATTAGGCACAAAGGAATGGGAAATCTATGACTACTACTTTCAGGGATTACCAGCAATGTTTGACACCACAACATCTAATTTTGCTCTTGCCTCTCAGTTGATTCAACCTTGCCAGCTGGAAGACCTACAGATCTGATTGAAAATAGCCTGATCTTGCAGAGTAAAGATAATAAATGCAGGGAAGTAAAAATGCAGGGAAGTAAAAATATAGGTGTGCTACTTATCCAAACATATGTCATGAGAAGGTCCTGTCCTACTGTCCTATTGTCCTCATCTATCTGTATTCACTTTGATTATGTTTATGTTTATACCTATAACTGCTATCTTGTACATGTTTGACAAACAAACAAATAAATAAATAAATAAAATAAGGTCACTATCTTGGGACAGAATGATTATCTGCAGAGATAAGTTTGCTCTGTTGAATGTTTTATTATGCATCAGGTTTTACTTATTCTACTGGATTTATGGTCAAAGACTATAACATTTTTATGAAAATATAGATTTAATTATAAACAATACGGCTTCAATTTATGTTAGAAAGTATTAATTAGTGTTACCTAGTTTGCTATGAGTGACTCTGAAAGTAGGAATCCATAGGTGGGGTACAGTTGCATGTTACACTCCAGTGATTGGTTATAATGAAAGAACTAAGAAGGAATTTTGGAGAAAAGAACTTCAACATTCTGAAAATGATCCAGAAGAAAAAATGATACTTCTGGACAACATGAATGATATGAATGCATATGAACAGGACAAAAAAGCACAAGGAAGTAATTGGGCCATTTGAACACTCAAGAATGAATGGGAATGGTGACTGGTATGTATCTGCTTGGAATAAGAACCAATTTGGATATTTTTGTTTAAAGCATAACTCTGTTCATACATACACCCAGCAAATGAATGAACATAGATTTGAAAGCATGATTTGGATTTTTTTTATGGGGAAAGATTGAGATAATAATATAGAGTGCACAAGAATGATCAGAAGTTCTGACTGTGGGGAGGTAAGGTTTTGCTGTTGACAAGAGTGAATCTTGAAAGAAAAATGAATATGGAAGAAAATGAAAGAAGCGAAAGAAATTAGGGTGGAAGTGGAATAATTGAAGGTAGAGAAATTATGAGTATAAATATATATCAAATTTATCTCCCATAGAAGAAAAGGAAAAAAGATGTGTATATTCTGCAGAACAGTATGAAAAGAATTATGTTATAATGTGCCATAAAGGTATAGGATTATGCTATTAAGCAGTATGAAAAAAGATGGTTGGAAAGATAAACTGAAAGATGCTATGAATAAGGGGGGAAAGCATATAAAGGCATGACTGCTGGAAAAAATGAGCCTGAAATAAAGATATTGCACGATGTGCATATAGACAAAAACATAATTATAAAGAATGTAATATAAGAGACCATGGTATAGTTAAGAACTTGACAAACCATGCCCCATTGTCTCATCATTTCAGAAATATTTCTTTGCCTAAACAGAGAAACAAAATTATTACAAATAGGCAAAAAAAGCAGTGGGAATATTTCCAACTTCCTGCTAGCTTCCTCATTGAGTTTCCTTGTGGGAAGATGACAGAGAGCACTGGAAATTTCCTTCCTTCCTTCCTTCCTTCCTTCCTTCCTTCCTTCCTTCCTTCCTTCCTTCCTTCCTTCCTTCCTTCCACCCATCCATCCATCCATCCATCCTTCCATCCTTCCTTCCTTCCTTCCTTCCTTCCTTTCTTCCTTCCTTCTTTCCCTTTCTTCCCTCCCTTCTTTCTTCACTGTTCTTTCTTTCCTCATCCTTCATTCGTACACTCCCTCTTCCCCTTCCTCCCTTCCTTTCTCTGTCATTCTTTCATTATCTTTCTTCCTTTCTCCCTCCCTCTTTCAAATTCCTGTTCCAACTACAAATGGGCATCATACATATTCCAATGTTCTGAACTTCAATGTCCATGAGCCTCAGTCAACACCGAGCCTTATTCTTTCATGTAATACAGGACTAGTAAGAGCATTGCAAACAAACTGAAAGAAAAGGCCTAGTTCACACATCGTGTAAACTTGTACGATAGATTGTCTGAAGTAGCATGTCTTTCAAGCTCCATTATTATGTGTTGTAATATAATGGTATATGATTTCATGTGTTGCATGGATTCAACCAATTGTGGTTTATTAAATTATATAGTATGAAAATACTTCTAGCTTTTCATTATAATATGAATATAGATACCTATATGTATATTTAGATAGCTGTTTGTGTATGAGAAAGAAAGAAAGAAAGAAAGAAAGAAAGAAAGAAAGAAAAGAAAAGAAAAAGGAAGGAAGGAAGGAAGGAAGGAAGGAAGGAAGGAAGAAAGAAAGAAAGAAAGAAAGAAAGAAAGAAAGAAAGAAAGAAAGAAAGAAAGAAAGAAAGAAAGAAAAAAAATATTTTTAAAAATCTCTTAGATTTTAAATAGGCTTTTTTATATCAAAGAAACTTTTCAAGTAAAGCAAACTTCCATACAGCCTAAAATGCTTCACTTGCTTTCTCTTCATCTTAACCTGGTGCTACCTAGAGTAAACAAAGTTTATTCCACTCAGCATAGCTAAAGCCTAGGCAATAGTTACTCCCTCAAGGGCCCCTGAGATCCACTTATGTCAACAAATCTAAGAGAAAGGGAACATTGACTTAACCTGCAGGTCTCTTGAAAGATATTTCAGAGCCTGCAGAAAGTAAGAAAGCATTCTATTATAATATTGCTGTGGATGCATGTATAGAATGTCCTCTTGGTGTTCCTTTCCATACTCACTCGGGAAAAACAAAAGAAAAATATATTTGAATAACTTGACAACTTTCAGATATAACGTTTGTATTCTTGAATGTAGTTATAACATTTTATATTAAATACAAATGAGCCACCTAGAAAATCCTGCTATAAAACTCAGCTGGGTGATTTTAGGTCAGTCATTCCCTGCCAAGGTCAACTTGCAAAGCTTTCAAGTTGCCATAAGCAGGAGGGTGGGGGAGAACTGATGGAGCTGCTTGGTTGTCCCAACTGAAAGTACATTCCTCACATGCCTTTCCCCAGATTGTATCCTAGGTTACCGGAGTCAGCAGGAAGGGTGTGAGTTTTACAGCCCGCCAACGTGGTTCATTGGAGAATGTGATTTATGACATGCCCAGGGAGGAGAGGGGAGACAGGGTCATGGGGGCCCATAAATTACGTGAGGTCAGAGCTGACTCCACCTGAGTAATTGCCGGAATGTTGCTCCTAATAAATGACTGGATTTCTTTTGAAACCTGGCTCGTGGCTCATGAATTAATTAGGGCATCTTTCGGAAACGTCACAGCCAACCCATCTCATAGGGCTGCTGTTATGGGGAAAATAGGAGGGAGGAGATTAGGTATATACACTGCCTTAAGTTGACCAAAAATTAAAGGCAGAATGAATCAAATAAATAAATAAATAAATAAATGCAAACAGAATAAATCCAAAAGATTTATTCACAATATTTCACAATCCATACTCAGCAGGTAGTCCTTAATGGAACTCTTGTCTACATGGAGGGAAGTATGCAATAGGAACCTCAAGGTTCTGTCTTGGGCCCACTACTCTTCAACATCTTCATAAATGAGCTACATGAGGGGATAGAAGAGGAAGTCATCCGATTTGCAGATGGTACCAAGCTGGGAAAAATAGTTAATACTTTGGAAGATAAGCTCAAGATCCAGAAGAATATTGACAGGCTTGAATATGGGTCCCTATCCAACAGGATGCAGTTCAGTGGTGAGAAATGTGAGGTCCTGCATTTAGTCAGGAAAAACCAAATGCATACGTATAGAATATGTGATACTTGGCTCAACAGAATTAACTGTGAGAGGGATCTAGATGTCCTAGTGCAGTGATGGCTAACCTTTTTTCCTCAGGTGCCGAAAGTGCACATACATGCAATAGCGCACGTGCATATGCCCACACCCATAATGCAATGCCCCCCATGTGCCCTGCCCCCCGCATGTGCACGCGACCCGCCCCGTGCTGCCCTGCCCCATGCGCATGTACGCACGATCCCCCACGCTGCCCTTCCCCCCTGCACATGCACCCACAACCCCCCCACACCCCATTTTGGGCCTAGAAGACCTCCCTGAAGCCTCCGGAGGACGGAAATGGCCCGTTTCTGGACTTCCAGTAGGCCTGTTTTTCACCCTCCCCAGGCTCCGGAGGCTTTCCTGGAGCCTGGGGAGGGCAAAAATGGCCTCCCCCGGCCCTCCGGAGGCCGGAAACAGCCCGTTTCCGGACTTCCGGGAGGCCCATTTTTCATCCTCCCAGAGCCTCTGTGCGAGCCCTGTACTTACCTGGCATCCAAAATGGGCCACGTGGAGACTCCTTGTAGGGGTGCTGTGGGCGGGGCCAGCCAAAAATCAGCTGGTTGGCGCACACGTGCATGCGCAGTGGAGGTAACCTAGGGCAACGGCTCGCATGCCCCCAGAGATGGCTCCGCATGCCACCTGTGGCACGCGTACCATAGGTTCACCATCACGGTCCTAGTGGATCATCATTTAAATATGAACCAGCAATGTGCTGTAGTTGCCAAAAAGCCAATGCAGTCTTAGGCTGCATCAACAGAGGGATAGTGTCAAGACAATGAGAAGTGATAGTACCACTTTACACTGCATTGGTGAGGCCACACTTGGAATACTGCATCCAGTTCTGGTCACCATGATACAAAAAGATGTTGAGACTTGGGAAATGTGCAGAGAAGAGCAACGAAGATGGTAAAAGATCTGGAGGTTAAATGGTATAATGAATGGTTGATGGACCTAGGTATGTCCAGTCTATTGAACAGAAGAATCAGGGGGACATGATAACTGTCTTCCAGTACTTGAGGGCTGTCACAAAGAAGAGAGGATTGATTTATTCTCTAGCATTCCAACGGGCAGGATAAGAAGTAATGGGTGGAAACTTATCAAAGAGAGATACAACCTAGAAGTAAGGAGGAAGTTTTTGACAGTGAGAACAATAAGTCTATGGGTTTGTGGGTGTTCCCTCACTAGAAGTTTTCAAAAATAGATTGGACAACATTTGGCTGGGATGGTATAAGACTCCTGCCTTGAGAAGGGGGGTTAGACTGGAAGATTTCTGAGGTCCTTTCCAGCCCTATGATTCTATGAATTAAATAGATTTTTTTAAAGCTTCAATAAAAAGAATAGTGACCCACTGATTGATTTATGACCTTTTTATCCAAAGATGATGTATTTAGAAGCAACCTTAACACAGACATTTTTGTGCCTTTTTAAACATTAAAAATAATTTGTTATTTATTTTATTTATTTTATTTATGTTATTTATTTATTTATTTTGTCCGGCATGTATTAGATAACAGATATAAGAAAACATAATTATGAATACATAAAATGGATACGAACAAACAGAAACATTAGGACAGGGACGGTAGGCACGCTGGTGCGCTTATGCAAGCCCCTTAAAGACCTGTTAGGAATGGGGTGAGGTCGACAGTAGACAGTCTAAGGTTAAAGTTTTGGGGGGTTTCATTTTAAAAAAAGTTTTCATTTTTAAAAAAGTATTATAGGTCACGGATGGTCAACTTGCCATTTTTAGACACTGCAAGACACCTCCCCAACTAGCTTGATGGCCAAAATCACAGAAAGAAATAATTTTTCAGTTTTCTATTATTTTTAGTAGTCAGAAAGGGAGCAAGAAGACAATATTGTGTTCCTTTCACCACTATGTCTTGTACAGATTCCACCATTTGGTTAGTAACTCATGGTTTATGAGTTAAATCAATGAGATGTGTAAATCCATCCAACTGTAATTGATTCAATAAACAATGATTAAAACAAACTATGTTTTAGTGCAAGCTCTAAATCCAGTCTAAAGGTCACATGCAACAATAATGAAACAATTTTTCTCTTCTGTTTAACTCAAATTTCCAGGCAGGTTTTTCAGTCATAAATAATGAGTCCTGACTTTTTTAGTTTCCACTGGTGAATTAGAGATGTAAAATTGATTCTTAGTAATGTGGGTACCAAGTCAGGAATTATTTTAAATATTTTTTTAAAATTCCAGTGTAAATGTTTTCATAGCATCTATATATAAAGGTAGCCAAAAGATAAGCCAGGTCCAAGATACAAAAGCCAAGTCCAAATTAGCAGTTTGTATGGTCCCAAATTTACCTGAATAGAAAAACAAGATGAGAGTCAATATGTAAACATAGTTTCTCATTTAGTAAATAACAATTACACTTGTTGCCAAACAAATTGGGATCATAAAGAATTTACTAGCTCATGATTTGAAACTGGTGTGTATATATCCTAATATCTTTGAAGCTACTTCACCATACCACATATTTACAATTAACGAGAAACTAGATTAAGGGCTCTTTCAAAACTGAGATACTGGAGAAGGCCACCATTGATGCATAAAAATGCATCTTTATAAAATAAAGTTGTCCATTTCTATCACATCCTGGTAAATTTGAATAGCTTTGCTTTTTTAAATTGCACATCAGAAGACCTAGTTCAGGGGTGTCAAACTCGCGGCCCAGATGCGTCATGCACTGGCCATGCCCACCCCCCATTTTAGCGAAGGGGAAAAAAGTTGTGATACATCATGTGACGACAACGTGTTGTCATGAATTTGACACCCCTGACCTAGATGATGCAAAGATCAGGTTTCTGAAATTTGAATAGAAAGCAAGCATACAGTATATTTTGTATTTCCTGTTAAGGTGGGTATTTTAAAATATTTTATAAAAGTAAATCAGTCAGCACTGACAAGCTCACATTTTCTTTCTGTTGGCATACTTGGTTTTTCTCCTTAGCTATTACTGTTTTCTATTCTTGAATAAATTACCTCAATTCTTCTTAAACAGTGTACTGGCCAGGAAAAGGGTGTGGGGATTATTAATGGAAAAATCCTCAAATCTTTTAGCTGCAGTTACATGGGAAAATGCAAAACAGGATACCAGGCTGTTTATGAAGAAAGACATAACTCTAAAACTTATAAAAGCAGAGACAAATCAAAGTAAATATAAAAAATGACTACAGAGAACAAGCAGCAGCAGGAGAACAAAGATTAATTTCTAAAGGAGCATGTTAGGGAAACATTTGTATGCTAATTACACCAAAACAACACAATCTTTGAAGTTGTGGTTGCAGCCATAAACATTAAATATAAGTAACATACCTGGTCTAATGTCAATTTTGTTGAAGTGTGGCAATACATTATAAATGTATGTAATTATAAAAGTATCACATATTGTGCTAATCTAAATATTTGTTTTAATCATAGTTCATTTGATGAGCCAGAGTTGATTGAATATACATAACATACAAACCATAGTTTACTGACAGTAATGGCTGTAGATGACTACCAATTTGAAGGCATGTTTGAATTGCTGAATAATCTGTGTATATGAAAAAATCTTATATGTTCACCTAACACTGAGTTTAAACACTCTCCAAATACAGTTTATGTGTCTAGAAGATCACATCACAGAATGGCAGACATTGCTTATATGCTGTATTATATCAAGGCTCATATTCCCATCATAAGAAAGCTGAGAGCCACTTGTTTATCAAATTAAGTCAAAAGTGTCTTCAAATTTAGATTATTATATACAAAGCGTATGTAATCTCTCTCCATCTCTACATTTTTTTCAGTGAGTATGTCCTATCTTTTAAGTGTTCAATGTGGGGCTACAGGGGAAATAGTTTTGCAATTTCATTGAACATCTATTGAACAAACATTCTATTGAATGTGGCATTGTATTTAATCATTACATTGATAAACCACCTTCTATGTGTTTACAATACCATGGTTTTAATGTGAAGATCATGCAAAGCAGAGAACCAAACAAATCTTTACCTGGCTTTACCTATCCCAATGAGCCATTTCAGAACTGCCCCTTATAAATTTAATTGACCTTCTACTCATGAATACGATGTGAATTTTATATTTGAATGTCAATTAATAATTACATACAATAAAGTGTAAAACAACACTGAGTTAGTTCTCTAAAGTAAGTCATCTAAAGTAAGATGAATTGGTTGGTTTCATAATCACACAGTTCATAGCAATCACTCAGTATTTCATCAAAACAAAACCCTAATATTTGTGAACCTTTGAACATTCATTGATGTTTTAAGTGCCTAATCTACCATATTCTGGTACATTTACAAAGTATGAACAAGGAGGTGGAGGTGGAGGATTAATTATAATCACACATACAAAATATTGTTTTGCCAATCCTGAAAAGAATTTCTAAGAAAAAAGGCATTTAACTGTCACAAATTATATTTAACTATACTACATGCCAACATTATAAATTGGGAAAATTTATTAAATCAAACACATTGATGCTATTGCCAAATTTACGACAGGTCAACTTTACAGTATCATGAAAATGCAAATGGTTAGAAGCAATATTTTGCACTTTATTATGTATATGAAATATGTAAACGTGTCTTAGATGCATTATTTAGCAAGGAATATCCTGCCTTCAGAACACAGAGTTGAAGTGGATTCAGATTTGCGGGTTTGCATAATACAGGGGGGAAGAAGTTACACATACATCTCACATATTGATGGACGTCAGTTTCTGTTATCCTTCATCATTATCTATCCTGAGCTGATGTGAACTAGAATTCACATTGATATCCCTGAAACACAGAATTAGGAAGTAGAGAAAGCAAAACAAATGAACTAATTTTCTTACATCATTATCAATTATCCATTTCACTGATACTATCTAATTCTATTCTGTAGATGATGTTTATAGCTATTGGTGTGCAAGAATTGCCTACTAAACATAATTAACTGGCAGAGAAATGAAGCAAGGAACAGCTTCTGGGATCTCAGAAGATAATACAATAGTTGGGGGAATCCTAAATTTTATAGGTCTATCATTACTGTTGGTGACCCAAGAATGTACCATTAATTATTTCAAATTACTATGTTGGCTGAGAGAACACAACAGCTAATAAAAATCCTGAAAACATCTATTACATGTTTAATGGGTGACATTTAAGACTTGTAAAGTTTTACATTTTGCATGTCTCTTTTGTCTATCTGGAATATATTCCTGAAAATAGCACTTAAGAAAAATGTGTTTTCAGCTTTTAGGGAAATTTAAATTAGGATTTTTCTCATCCCAAATTCATGTAAAATTAATAACTACCATTACGGTTATAATTGTTATATCCAGTAGCATGGATATTTTAAAATATCCATGTTGATTATAACTTATAAAAATGAAAGATAAAAAATCCTTTTAAAATCATGATGCCATTCTTACTTAATAGTTCCACCCCATCTAAATTTTATAGATTTGACCCTGGTAGAAATCAGTTTTAAAAACTTTTCTGGAGTCAATATCTATTATTTATTTAATATAACTAATGAGAAAAAGAAATTTGCAGGACACTGCTAACTGTCTCAGCTGTTACAACAACAGTCACACTCACAATATGTTCAATACCTTGCTTCAACCTTGCAGAGTGGGCTAGTTAGTATACATTCCCACTCCCTGTGGATGGAAGTGGAGATAAATTTCATGAATGAATGAATGAATGAATGAATGAATGAATGAATGAATGAAATTCCTTATTGAGAGGTATGATAGCACATTGTGCATTCTTGATGATCTCTCTCTCATGAATGTCTATACTTCATAATGAAGTTTTCTTTCCTTAGGTAACAGTAAATGGGCAACCTTGGGGAGAAAGAGGAATTATTGAAAATGGGTATTTCAGGAACTTTATATTACAATGAAAACACTTAGGTTTATGATTGTATGGATGTGAAATTACATACTGTCATTTATAAGGTACTAAATATCACATCATAAAAATTCTTATTTATAGTACTTGATCAATACAAATAGGGATCTTGATTCCATTGCCTATAAACTTAAATTATATACTGTGATTAAGATATGCCCTCTTGACATTCATATAATCAAAGAGATGGGGGTGCATGTTGTTGGACTTTACCCTAAGTTTCCAATGCTGTCAACGTCTCTGATTTATTAATTTACAATTAGAGAGCAAAAGACTGATGTCTTTCCCTTCAAAATTCCATATGCCTAAAGTGCAGATGACTGGAGAAATTCCATGAGCTCACTCTGAAGCCCTGGTGCCTATTGATTGATAAATCAATCAGTGATTTAACAGTTACTCATGGTGAGTAACATGAGTTGGGAATTATTATTATTTTTAGAAACTTAGTTTTCTGTTCTGCCTGTTGAAGAATTTGTGGCTATGAAACTTCCATAACTGATGCCATCTGCAGGCTATCCAAATATCTAACCTAGAACTTCCTCTATTGCATGTATGATTCTCAGAGATTGCCTAGAAAAGTCCCTATAGTTTTCTTACCAAGGTTTTCAGAGATGGTTTGCCACGGTTTCCTTCCTAGGACTGAAAGAAAGTGACTAGCTCAAGGTCACCCACATTAATTAGGTCAAGAATATCTCTCTCTCTCTCTCTCTCTCTCTCTCTCTCTCTCTCTCTCTCCCCCTCTCGCTCCCTCCCCCTTCCTCTCTTTTTGCAAAAATAAATCCACACAGAAATAATTACTGGAATCACTAAGGAAAAGAAATGCAAACATTTTGTTATGCATCAATACACCAAGAATCCAGCATTACAGTGTAATGAAATGGATTCTGTAATGCATTATGACATATGCATGATTAATCTCTGAATGTGTTAGTATAAATTATATGAGAAAAGTCAACATAATATATCTATTAAAGTTTTTTTGCTTCGAAATGAAATGTTGGAGCCTCCTGCTGTTTTTAATATAACAAAAATGTAAGCTGCTATCAGGCATGTCTGAATAACAAACAGGACTATCTCCATAGGCATCCATTCCTAACCACAGTTACCCCCAAGCCAATAATCATATTGTGATATCATGATGCAAGCTCTGCCCCCCCCCTTACATGTGTTGCAAAGTCACTTGAAAGTAGTAAGGGCATAGTTTGCATCTCAACATGATGATACTCATTTCATCTCTTCACCTGACCCCTTGTAGATTTCCATGTGGATGGACATGTCACTATCTGCTAAGTTCCATTTATTTAACCATTTAGAAGTTACAATTTATTGTAGATCTATGGTACAATCCACAGTTTATGTACAGGACCAGGGAAGAAATCTCAGTTACAAAATAGAGAGATGAGAGAGAGAGATGATGATGATAGACAGGCAGCAGGCAGGCAGGCGGACAATAATTTTTTTGTAGCTACTTTAAGAAAATGAAACAGAGAGACAAAATTGTTTGACAAATACCAACATACGCTCAACAGCTTTATTTATTTTATTTATTTATTTATTTGTCAAACATGTACAAGATAGCAGGTATAGGTATAAACATAAACATAATCAAAGTGAATACAGATAGATGAGGACAATAGGACAGTAGGACAGGGACGGTAGGCATGCTGGTGCGCTTATGCACGCCCCTTACAGACCTCTTAGGAATGGGGTGAGGTCGACAGTAGACAGTCTAAGGTTAAAGTTTTTTGGGTTTGGGGAAGAAACTACAGAGTCAGGTAGTGAATTCCAGGCATTGTTCACTCTGTTGCTGAAGTCGTATTTTCTGCAGTCGAGTTTGGAGCGGTTTACATTAAGTTTGTATCTATTGTGTGCTCGTGTATTGTGGTGGGTGAAGCTGAAGTAGTAATTGAAAGGTAGG
>QLTV01004001.1:88903-104879 GCA_003457575.1 Thermophis baileyi | reverse complement strand
ACAGGAACGCAGTTATCCAATCATGTAGGGGTCCAGAGATGCCATAAGATTTTAGTTTCAGAAGTAGTTTGTCGTGTACCACTGAATCAAAGGCTTTACAAAAGTCTATGTAAATTGCGTCTATTGCTTTACCCTGATCGAGTTGTGTAGTCCATATGTTTTTGCAGTGTAGGAGTTGCAGATTACAGGATAATTTTTTCCTGAAACCAAATTGTTTGTTAGAAAGTAGGTTGTTAGTTTTTAGGTGGAGGGTAATGGATTGGTTTATGATTGATTCCATGACTTTGCAGGTGACGCAACATAATGAGATTGATCTGTAATTTTCGACGTTGCTGGGATCTCCTTTTTTGAAGATAGGGATGACTGTGGCTAGTGACCATAAGTTGGGTAAGGAGCTAGTCCTTCATGGAATAGTGCTTCATTTGCCCCTTGTATTTCATCTATGCAAAATACACACAGCATTTCTTCTCAAATACTTTAACTGAAAAGTAAAGATAGCATTCAGGCACAACTATGATCTGTTGTATTGTGTCTTTCAACTGTACAAAACTTTTTCTTTGGTCTAATGTCAATGAACATTAGTAGGCAGGTAGAGAAGGTGTGTTATGGATACAAGAGTTGGACTCAAGTTCCAGTAAGGTTGGTAGTCGTAAGATGATGTTATTACAGGATTAGCAGGTGTGGTCCGAAACAGTGGCCTTGCGACAGTAGCCATATAAGGGTGACCAAAAGAGAATATCCAATAGGGAATTTCAATCAGGTTCAGTGTGAAAGAAAATGGAGGCATACACTTAATGAATGAGCAGTGCTTTAAAATGTTCAAAGTGCTAAAGAGGAAAAGATGTAGTCATCAGATGCAAAATGCATGAGACCAGTGATTTGCTTGAACAGTTGAATGCGTTTTTAACCATCAGCATTCAATTTGATAAAGAAAATGTTTATTTTGTTATATGAAGAATTTTTATTGAAATTTTGGATTTTATAAACTTAGGTACAAAATGACCAAGGAATACAATAAGTGTTCTGGTCTACATTGAATAATAGTCTCTCTAAGAGTCTAAGTTCTTCTGATGCTCATGCTTTCAGTTAAGGAGCACATCATGAGTGATCCCCTTGTCTCAGCTCAGGACAAAGAACTGCCTTCAGCATGCTAGAGGGGATCAGAGTCATGGAAAGATGTGGAGAAACTGTGAGAGAAGGACATGGGAAAAAACTATCAACTTGATTAGAGTTCTGTTTTCTTCAAAACTGGGTCAAATGAAGACTTATGTTCAGCTTTACATACTTGTTGGATAAAAAGATGTGATAGTTTTAAAACTTGCATTAACTTGAATGAGTCAACTCCTTAAAACAGCAACAATATTTTTTCAAATCTTACAGAAAGTTTGAGAAAGGCAGAGGTGGGTTCCTCCCAGTTCGGACCGATTCTCCCGAACTGGTAGCAACCCGCTGGTGACTTCACAATGACGTCACCTATCCAGTTTGGTCGGTGCCAGTCCATGGGTGCCGCCATCTTTTTTTAAATTTTTTTTGAATTTATTTTTTTTGAAAAAATTTTTTTTTATTTTTTTTCTTCTGCACATGTGCAGAAGCCGAGTTTCCGGCACTGCGCATACATTGCCATCTTGTTTTTGGCGTTTTTAAATTTTTGTTGATTTTTTAAATTTTTTTTTACTCTGCATGCACGCGCGCCCACGCGGCGTGCCCACGTGGCGCGGGAGGAAGCGAACCGGCAGCGAGGTAAGTTAGAACTCACCCCTGGAGAAAGGTCATCTGTTTTCATGAATATCAGAGAAGTGCTGCAGTTTGACAAGTTCCAAAGCACTTAACTTTCAAATAATGTTTGACAGATACCTTAATCATATCTTAATTAATTACCTTGACTTTACAAAGTAAAAGTACCACCAAGAGAAAAGCAAAACATATTCTAAAGAAAAAAAATGGAAAACAAAAGACTTTTTAGCAGAAGAAGAAAATTTGAGACATCAAATGATAAACAACTGCATGGACTTGCTAATGATAAAACCTCAGATATGAAAAATGTTAGTTTTTATATTTAAAATTATGTGGTTTTTTTTTTTTTTTTTTTGCAAATGTGCAGTTCATAATTAAAATACTCATTTTTGTAGGTATTATTTCATAAGATTTTTAACTTTTACAGGGACCCTAATTAAGCAAAAGAGTCTTCTGCATTGTGCTAATGCTAATCAGGAAAGTTGCTGACTCAAAGTCAATAAACTCTTCAGTGTCTCTTTGAGGTTCTCTCTTGTGTGTTTCCTCTGTTCAAAGTGCTAACATGCATTATTTCACATACAGTCTGCCATGACAGATTAGTGTTATTATACCCAATATTGCAAATTTCAAATTAGGCAAGAGTTTGGAACTACCAAGAGATCGATGAGCTGGCAAGTTAATGATTGAGTAAGATTTGAATAGACACCTTCCTGATTCATAGATTAACTTAATACTTTTATAATATATACATTATTCTTTAATGCCTTCTTTTCGCCTGTATTTTCATCTGTACTGATATTTGCTAGAAATACAAGCAAACTTTTGGTTCAGGAGGTAATTTCAATTTGTATTCTAAAATGTCCCTTTTTAAAAAAATAATATAAAAAATATTTCAAAATGTCTTTTCAACTGATGAAAAGAATAAATAAAGTCAAATATGTTAAGTATAGTCACTGCTTGATAAAAAGAAAAGTTAGAACAGAATTTTTAAAATCATTAAAATAATAGTAATATGAATTCTTTCCAAGCTCTGTTGAAAGAAGTACAGTATTTGTAAAATATTATTGGAAAACACTGTTACTTTGTATTATGAGACAAGCTAACCACAGTCAGAAACACTCTGGCAGGCAGAAAAGCCAGAAACAAACTAACAAAAAGAGTCATCTGAATTGTGAGATGGTAAATAAATTTGATAGACAGACAGACAAACAGGAGAGAGAGAGAGAGAGAGAGAGACAGAGAGACAGAGAATAACATGGATATCTCTGTTATTTTAGCCATTACACTGCCAACAAAATACAAGAAAACTTGATACTTCCTCCATAATGTAAAAAGGAGCATCCATTATGTGATCTAATTTCTGAACCCTGATGGCTCCATTTCAGATATCTTGTTTCCCATCCTTTATTAAGGTCTAGCAATATTTAAATACCTGGGATATGGGTAGGTTGTTGAAAGAAAAAAATTTATCACTTGGAAAGCCATATGAACCAGATAATTAGCATCCCATAAGTGGATGGGTTTTTTTAGTCTGTTTTGTTTTTTTTAATCTGTACCCCCCATCTCTAGATATTCTACTATTTCAGAGATCAATAAAATTCACATAATATGTTGTTCAAAAGTATGTTAAAGATCTGCCATTTTTATACATTAAGCATTTAAACTTAATGGACATTATGAATCCTGCTCCATGCTGGGATTCAAACAATACCAGCAGTGAAAGAGTCATTCTCCTTTACTCATTATGTATTCAGTGTTGATGCCTGCAGGAGGAAAATCTTGAAAACACCACTGGACAATGTTGACCAATAAATGAGAAAGCACAGGATACAAAGTTCATTGCATGTATACCTGTGTATGCAAAGTCTTGGTGCAGATATCATTCCATCAGGGGTGGGTTCTAACTTACCTTGCCACCGGTTCGCTTCCTCCTGCGCTGCATGGCCGCGTTGCGTGGGTGTGCGCGCGCTTTGCATGCGTGCACATGCGCAGTGCCAAAAATTCAAAAAATTAAAAAAAAACCTGAAAACAAGATGGCGGCGCATGCGCAGTGCCAGCAACTCAGCTTCTGCGCATGCGCAGAAGAAAAAATAACAAAAAAAAATCCAAAAAAAAAAATCCAAACCCCCCCCCCACCAAAAAAAGATGGTGGCGTCCACGGACCGGCACCAACCGAACCGGCTCCGTGACATCACCAGCGGGTTGCTACTGGTTCGGGCGAACCGGTCCGAACCGATAGGAACCCACCTCTGCATTCTATGTGCAGATACCCCTGTTGATTAAATATCACAACACTACTTGTAAGTGTTGATAACAAAGCTCTATCATTTCTGTAGACTTAACCAGCTCAATAACATTTTGCTTGTTAATGAAAGATTTGGCATTTTTAGTGCAACAATGGTTGCACTAAAAAATTTCAATGGTTTTTCAATGGTTATTCCTATTGTATCCTTCATACATATACTATTGTATAGAGCTGTGGTGGCGCAATGGTTAGAATGCAGAACTGCAATCTACTTCTGCTGACTGCCGGCTGACTGCAATTCGGCAATTTGAATCTCACTGGTTCAAGGTTGACTCAGCCTTCCATCCTTCCGAGGTTGGTAAAATGAGGACCCAGATTGTTGGGGGCAATATGCTGACTCTGTAAACCACTTAGAGAGGGCTATAAAGCACTGTGAAGCAGTATATAAGTCTAAGTGCTATTGCTATTGTATCCATCACCCACAAAAAAACAGGATCAAGGCAGGCTCACACAACCCACTGCTCCATAATGTCTTGAATTTCACTTATACATAGAAAAATAATTCACTGGAGAAACCATGTTTAAGCAATCCATGATTTATTAATATGGTTTACCTTTACCTCACTTAATGATTTACTCCAAATATGGTCCCCTGCTAGAAGATTATTAAGATCAAATATAGGTAGGAATATCCATTGCCCTCATTATGCCCAGCATTTTGAAGTTGTTTATCCACTCACCCACCCCTGCCACTGGATGTAGATTTTGTGGCCTCTATTATAGGAATGAACTTTCATTTCCTTTGGACAGCATGATTAATGGGAAGAGGCTGTAGCAGTTATTGTCCAAAGCATCTGGATAGCACAGTAAACCACTGATTTAAACAAACTATCCTTCCCAAATCTTAAGAATGAAGGCTAAGACTAGTTTCTAAGAAAGGAATGACGATGGCAAATGGTAGAATGTGCAAGCCTGGTTTTGTCATGGTTCATTCTCATCCTTAGAAGTTGTTTGTGACATTTTCCACAGTTTCATATTATATTCCATAATCTATCCTTCGATTCCTTCTTTGCTGTTCATAAGGAAAGGGCATTTGCTTTTCTAGTTCATTCTTGTTTAGCATTTCCTTACAATTTCTTTTTTGGTTTTGTTGTCATGTTAATAAATGAAATTTAGGAGAAGAATCCAGTGAGTCCATTCCAACACATGACACTTTAGGTTTAGGGCAAGAATTAGAGAGCTGAAGATTTACAGTGGAAGTTCCAAACTTGACATAAACAGAAATCTCCTGACCATGGGAACTATTAAATTGTGGGAGAGTCTGCTTCTTGGATCACGAGTGCTCCATCAGTAGAGATTTTTAAGCAAAAGTTAGATATGGAATTGTAGGAGGTGGTTGGACTAGAAGATTCTAATATCTTTTTTTCAACTTTATAATATTATGAAATCCAATTTCTGATCAATAACCTGGTATTTCCCAGAAAAGCTGGATTATCTGGCTTGCAATTGACCAAGCAGCATAATCTGAACATACTGCTGATTGTTATAATTTATTCATATTTTGATCATTGTATGATACGTAAGAGCAACGTATCCTGAAGCCATGCTCAGCTGTTTCTCTCAAAGGTGGGGGGTTTTTTCAGACTAAAACTGCTAATTTTAAAAAAATAAAGGAAAATTGAGATTTTCAAGAAATTGAATGTTGTGTCAATTTACCTGTGATGCAAGGGTGAAATGCTACCGTTTCAGGCCAGTTCGGGAGAACTGTTAGCGGACATGTGGCCTGGTTCGCCGAACCGGTAGCAACGGCTGGCTGGCCATGCCCCCAAACTGGTCCCCCGGTCGCCACTCGCTCGCCCTGCCCCGCCCAGTCTCTGCTCTGCAGCTAGCCTGCCTGAAGCGCTGCGCCCCTGATCTGCCTGCCAGGTAAGCCTATGAGTTGTGGCCTACCTAGCTGCCCCTGCCCCCCCATCCCAACCTGCCTCCCTTACTCCCTTCCCCACGGCCCACAGCTCTGCCATGCTTGCCTGCCTTCCACGCGGCCTTCTCGGCGTCCCCGTGGCCAGCTTGTGAAGGCAGGCAAGTGGAAGGCCACGTGGAAGGCAGGCAAGCATGTCGGGACCACGGGGAAGGGAGCTAGCAGCCTACTCCCTTGCCCGCAGCCCTGTCATGCTTGCCTGCCTTCCACATGGCCTTCCCAGTGGTCCCCCATGCCTGCTTGTCTTCCAAGGTCGGCGTCCAGCCCGGCCCGGCCAGTGGGTGGGCGGGCGGCCCTTGGTGGAAACGCAGATGCTGCACTGGGGCTGAGAGGGGCAGCGGCGGTGCTCTGGGAGGGCAAGCAGACATCCCAGGGCTGCTGCACATGCGCCTGCCCCATTTCTGCAAAAGCAGAGCCCCCCCTTCCATCTGGGCCCGCGTGCCTCCCATGCTGGCTCCGCGGGGTTTGGGGCTCCGAAGCAGCCCACTGGCTTCCCACCTGGCCAACTGCCTGCTCTCTATGCAGATCGGCCTGGCCGCCGGTGCCACTCTGGGAACTGGTCTTCGCCAAGATGAAGGGCTACCTGCCTGGGTAAGTACCACTGGCCAGGCCAAAGTGAAAGTGCCGTGGGCTCCATGGTGGTGCGGCCGGGCCTGCCTCTCTCCCCGCACGGGGGGCTGCCACCCACCCTCCCACTGGCAGGAAGTGCTGCCGTGGCCGAGTCTCCTTCCCCCGGAGCGCCGGACTCCACGGGCCGAGTTCCCGGAGTTGTGCTGGCGGTCGGCTGGGCCAATCTGCAAAGAGAGCAGGCAGGTGGCCAGGTGGGAAACCAGTGGGATGCTTCGGAGCCCCAAGCCCCACAGAGCCGGCCCGGGAGGTACGCGGGCCATGGTGGAAGGCGGCCTTTTCTGCAGCATCCCCCTCCCCTCTTTGGATCGCCCTGCAGGGAGGGCTCTGCCTTTGCAGAAACGGGCGGGTGGTTTGTATGGAGGATTGGCGGGGGGGAAGGATGCGCGGCCCTCCGGGATGGAGATCGGGGCAAGAGAAGGCTCCGAGGTTCACTTGCGCAGTCAAGCCAGATGGTGGAGGGAAACTCAAAGCATTGGGGGCTTCAGAAGGGCAGAATGTGCTTCAGAATGTGCAGCTCCTGGCTCTAACAGTGAGTGACATGAGTGATGTCAAGTTGGCCATGCCCACCTGGTCACATGACCACCAAGCCACGCCCACCAAACCATGCCCACAGAACCGGTAGGGAGAATTTTTAGATTTCACCACTGCTGTGATGGTATGTCCATTTATAATACAGTATGACTGCCATGGTAAATATAATTATAATGCAACAATTTACAAAATGTTATTAGCCAATGCCTCCCCATTGATAGAATGTTTCCTATCAATTTTCTTTACCTTTCTCCTATTTCTGGAAAGAAGGACAGAGTTCCAAGCAAAGCATTGGACTACAGCTATACATCGTTTCCATTTTATAAGAAAGCCTGTGAGTCTTATTTTGTGCCCAGAGACAGGTTTTTTTAAATTGTTTGTGCTATATATTGCAGACTGCTGCTTTGTTTTGCAACATGTAAACTTTCTGAGGGTTTAAATTAAAAGGTACTTTAAAAGTTATAAGAAGTCAGGGCAAGGAGCCTGACAGGCACTGGGGAGGTATCTATGGAATAGTACTCTATTCCTAAGAAGTCATCCTATTTCATCCTATTTGCTTTGCAAATATGAAATACCTCATTCTCACTTCAAACCAAAAACAGTTTTCCCCCCCCTCAACTTTATAGCACATTTGCTTTTGAGCCCAGTACTTACACGATTATTTTCTCTAGCATTTTGTCCAACCAACTTTTTTTCCCTACTTTTCCTCCTACCAATTACTTAATTGTTGTTTCTCCTCCTCCTCCTCTAATTGCTTTTACCACTAATAAATTAACTTCACCCAATGTTTAAAAGGAAGAATTTCCAAGAAAAAATGAGACACTGTTCTGGATGACTCAACAGCTCAGGCCCTTCTAAATGAGTCATTAAATCATGCCCTTTCCTATGGCAGTAAAAGGGATATAAGGAAGATCTGTCCAGCAAAAGTGTTGTTTCTCCACAAACATGCTAAAGTATTAATCCAATTGCAATAATCCCTTCTGTTACTTCACTGAAGCAATTTAGAACCTTTTTCTCTGTGAGGTTATGTGTTGATGCTGTGAAGGGTCAGACAGCCCTACTAATTAAAATGTGCCATGTTCTTGTCAGGATTTAGGGTAACCACTGTCTAATGAAAGGCTAAAAAGGAGTCCATATTTTCTCTCCTAAGGATTTAATGGTGATAAGCAACATAGAATGACAATATTGGTTTTAATCTACTGAACTCGAAACCTGAAGATGACATTTGAATGAGCCAATTTTCCCCAATCTAGTGCCCACCAACTATTTTAAAATTCAAATCCCATTTTCTCTGACAATCAGCAATACTACCTGGGGCTAATGAGAATTGTAGTCCCACACTTTGCTAAGATGCCATATATTCAGAAGCCTTTTGTTACACATATCACAGGATTGTTAGTGATTGCTCTTTTCAAAATAGTCTCCAGGATCCCCTGGATAAGCATAATTTAATAACATGAAAATGCAATTTCCAGTGCCATCTTTTTGTCCATATGAGTGGCAATATGCTGATGACCTGAGGAAATTCATAACTAAATTTTATCACGCTACAAAGAAACAGAGTTGTTCTTTTCAATGTCTGTAGAGATTCCCAGTCATCCAGGTCATGGTTGTTCCAAAGGTGCTTTTTCAGGAGGCAACTGGACTTCCTTGTTGACAAGAAACAAGAAAGTCCAGTTGCCTCCTGAAAAAGCACCTTTGGAACAACCATGACCTGGATGACTGGGAATCTCTACCGACCTTTAGCTATACAATTTGGGATGAGCACCCTTTGAATGGTGTGGGAGTAGGAATGGATTTCCAGAGGAAAAAATTGCAGACTACAGGAACCAGGATGAGGACACAGATAAACCTCCAAGTGCTTCAATGACCCTCTAAAAGGATGCAAATGATCAGCTGTCTGCAAGGAATATAAATCCCTCCATTCCCCACTATCCTGTCAGTGCTGAAGAAGCTTCTTGGATGAGAAGTGAAATGTCTTCAAAAGAAAAAACAAGAAAGTCCAGTTGCCTCCTGAAAAAGATCTTTTCAATGGCAACTCAAAACCAATGTCATGCTCAGTCTTGACTATGTAAAGTGATTCATAGGATTTCAAATAAATCCAACTCAATGCTGTGCTTTCAGGATACACAACGGACTCCCACTGCCATTCAGGGAGAGTGACCTAACTAGTGATCCAGCATCACATAGACCAAGGTTCCCCAACTCCTGGTCTGCGGACAGACACTGGTCCACAGCATGCCAGAAACCAGACCGCACAAACAAGCAAAGCCCCATCCACGGGATGTAGGCAGCACACAAAACCACATTCCCTCCAGTCCACAGAAAAACCTCTCTCCACAGAACTGGTCTCTGGTGCCAAAAAGGTTGGGAGCCGCTGACATAGACAACTGGAAAAGGTATAACTGCTCTGATGAAATAGGGGAGCAGGCATTTGGATTAGTATTCCTGCTTCCTTTTTACCTCATGGCTTTTGATGCTGTGGTTTTTAAATTTTTTGTTTGTTTGTTCTTTTAAAAATAAACACGATAACTGGAGTTATAGTCAGATATTGATATTTTTTTTAAGACTTTTCATAAAAATTATGAATCTTAACAACTTTAGTAAGTTGATTTTGTTTAAGTGTAACGGGCAATGTCTTTTTCTGCCAAGTATTTATTTATTTTTAATTTAGATTTATAAGGTCATCCAACGCACAGCAGTTCTACAAAGCACATAGATTAAAAACAAAGCCTCTCTATGTTGAAACAACAATATATTAAATTACAAACTCAATATCTTTTGCTAAACCTAAACTGTCATTCATCTTTTAGATGCACACAAAGAAGGAGTACTGTAGCTAACGAATAAATAAATAAATAAATGAAGAGCAAAGCAAATAAGATTCTTTAAAACAATTGTTACACATTTAATTTTTCTCTTGATATGAAGATTTCAAATTACCTCCAACACCTTATAAATCTACCATATTTTGATTTCCAAGCTATTAAGAGATTATTTCACATGCATATTTTAACCGCAGCTTAAATTTACCTCTGCAATACAAAATGAATCTAGACATTTATATGATTGATCATCAACAATTGCTCATCTGAAACTGTGCTGTTGAATCCTATCTTTCTACAGTTAACATTTATGCAAATTGTTGATAAAATAGAGAGGGAAAATAATTTTTGAATATGGGAAAAAAATGAAAGCTGGTACAACCATATGCCAAGTCTAAAATTAATTTTAAAAACTCTTCATTTTAAATTGGGAGGAAGGTAGAGTAAACTCATGGAACAAAAATGGCATTAAACACCAGAGAAATGAACAGCCAATATTTAAGGCAGTGTTGTGACTTCATAAAAAAAACACAGAAAAAATAAACAACAATAATGAGTTGAGTAAGCCATGTGTAGAGTGGAAAATTCATTTTCCGTCTCTATTTGCCAATATGATTAAAATGCCACAAATGTGAGTTATATTGCCTACCCACAATGGTTTGGTAGTAGTTTTTCACCACATAGCCCAAAACAACTATCTTCATTTTTACTTACAAGAAAGTATTCTTACTATCCAAAGCCTACCCAAATATTTCTGCAAAGCTTTTTTTTTTAAAGGTTTTTAAGTGTTTTGAGAAAGATAGTGATATTATTCTTTTTCAATGAATACAATAAGAAAGCTTGTGGCAATAAAAGCCAAGCAAATACATAATAACATCAGGTTTACGCATGTTAGTTTTTAGATGTCTGTGCCCTTTTTTAGTAAATTTAAAATTATTTTTAAAAATGTTGTTCCTTTTATGGTCATGAAAATCCATTTTCAAAATAGCAACCCAAAAACATTTATGACAAAAGGCTTTTCCTGTAAAATGACAACAATACTTCCACACAGTTACAGTAATTCTGTTCTAGGAATGTGGATCGCCTCATGAACAATTCAATCAGTGGTCTGACAACTGAGAACTTGTGAATTTTGTGAGGTCTCATTTATTTTTATTTTTATATTTTTAAATAAATACATACATTTTAAAATAGCACTCCTATGTGGTACTCACAATTAAATCCAGTAGAAAAATATGGGAAAGTGCAGTATCATACTTTATATCAGTTATATTCTTGCTCCAGCAGCAATGCATATGTACACTTTAATCAGAAATACATTTTCCACACTTTCTTCTGACAAACAACAGACCAGTGTAGAATTCTGAACATAGCTGAGAAACATAGACAACTTAGTACCTTCCAGTTTTGAGCTTTAGTTCCCATCAGCCACAGCCAGCATGGTCAAAGGTATTGATTATCCATCTTAGATTATCCACATTTGGCTTACTCCACTCATTATTATTATTTGTTTATTTTTTTCTGGGAGGAGAGGAGGGCGAGAAATAATTTTTTCATGCTGCACTCCAGTCCTCGTCCAATTAGCTACCTTCACTTTTCATATATGTATTACCTTTGCGTGAATCATAAACTGGAAATTAAAATAAGGTTGAAATTACTGCATCAATTTCATGTCGCTTAATTCAGAAAAAATTATATTTAGAATTGAAATATTCATTTCAATAGCTATGATTTGTGTTTGAGATGATTAATGCTGGAGACAGTTCTTCTCCACCCTGTAATGCACTTAGCTGCTCTGTCCACCAGATGTTTCTCCTGGTTATGGGGCGACATACAGCTGCTATAGTTAATGCCATTTGCTTCTTTGGGCAGGGTTATTGATACATTAGCATGGCTTTGGAGCATTTGTTTACAGTTTTACATTTAATCCCCTTTGCTATTAACCAGAGGTGGGCTTCACATAAGTTAACAACTGCTTTGCCTAGTGAACTGAAAATGTGACCGCATGCGCTTGCTTCGAAAACACGGACATTTCATGCTTCTCAGGCAGCCGCAGTGAGTAGAGCAGGCTAGGCACGGAAATCAGCTGGGCTGCGAGGGCGGGGCGAGCGAGCCAGAGAGTGAGATATAGCGACAGGATAGCGTAGGGGCGGGTGGGTGGGCCCAGCCAGTGGTCAGAACTACTGGTTCGCCCGAACCGGTCCAAACCGGCAGCAGCCCACCTCTGCTATTAACCTTCCTAGAGCGGCCACTCACAACGGTTTTTGATTGGTTGGTAGTTTTTGCAAACTGCATGTACAAACAAAACGTAGATAAATACATGGACTACTAGCAGGAGGAGAGGGAGGGAAACATTAACAATTTGTTTTCTTTTCTTGTGGGGGGTGAATAGATTTTCTTTTTCATTAAGCAGCCTTACGTAATGGAAGGGACATTCATTCATGGCTATACTCAAAGGACACAGCTATTAGGTAGCCTGGAGATAGCAAGGGTGAATACTGATTTGTGTACACTCTAAATGCACAAAAATACATGTAATTATAGCTTTATAAATAACCCAGAGCAAAAAAAAAGTGAAGAGAATTCAAAATAATTTGATGGCATTTAAAAATGCATTTAAAAGGCTGGAAAAATAAATTGCATAAATAAAGCTTGGTCCTTCAGGTAGATGTGATTTTACAGCTAGGGAAGTTGCTCCCAACATATCTGGCACATCCGCTGCTGTTAATCCGACTAGACTAAAATTTGTCACCTCCCACCCCCAGTGTTGAAGAAAGCTGAGTTCAACAAGCTATTTAGCTGGGGAGGCAAGGTCCACATGCCAGCAGTTTGCTTCTTGTTTCCTAAACTTAGAATAAATGGGCATTACTCATTGGCTGAATTGAAGCTGTCTAGACCTCCATGTTCCTGAAGTATAAATGAATTAATCATCGTGCAAACAACTACAGAAAGGAGCAGGTCAGAGAAGGTCTCTTCTCATAGAAGATAATATTTGTAGCTTGGTGATTTCTGAGCTTGGCTGTTTTCTTGCAGACATTCCATTACCCAACTAGATAACATCTTCAGTTCTAGAAGGGAGAGGAGTTTGCTCTTTATTTATATATAGGTCTGATCTCCTGTTTCCAGCTAATGATGAAAGAGATTATATAGAAAATTAGAGTCCTTGCTGGTACTGGCAAAGGAATGCCACTATAAATGTTTTGTTTTCCTGCTGCAGGGTTTGAGTTGCTGGTGAAAAACTCAAAAATCATACAAATTTGCATTGATAAGACAATGCAATATTTTTGCTATACTTAGGCAACTATTGTTTGCATGTAACTGCTGCCTGAAGATAAAACAGAAGAATGGAAGGAGTTCCATTATGTGTGACCATCATCATTTTGTGGTTTATTCTTTTATAACCATTCCTCAAATAAAAGTCCCATTTCTCATTGTTTCTGTCTCTCTCTCTGAAGCTGAGTTTAGAGCCACAAAGGTTTCTGACCCAAATGCTAAACAATGAGTTTAGAACATGTGGCAACAGATTCAACTAGGTTTAAGTGTTAAATGAAGCCATTATATCTTGGGAAGATTTCCAACAAGAGCAAGTTATACCCAGACCACAAAGTAACAACTTTGAATCTTGTAGGTGTGAAACATCCACCAGTATCTATATTTGGTCTCACTAATCAAAGCAATTGCAGTGAGTAATATAGGATATAAACATCAGACACCCAGGTTCAAATCCCCTATGACCGTGATGGCGAACCTATGGCAAGCGTGCCGGAAGTGGCACCGCAGAGCCATCTGTCCGGGCATGCAGAGCCATCGCCTGTTGCTCTTCCAGGTTCCGGCGCGCTGGCCAGCTGATCTTCACACGCGCGGGAATTCCAGAAACCGAAAGAGCAGCCACCCGGTGCGCATGCATGCGCAGGGAAGATGATCTTCTGATTTCTGGCGTGCATACGTGCGTGAAGACCAGGTGGCCGGCGCGCCGGAACCCAGAAGAGCAAGGGGAGCAGAGCTGCCAGCCAGGATGGGCGGGCCGGGGCTTCCCTCCCTCCCCACCTGAGCGGGGTTCTTGTGAGGCCCCAGCTCTCCAGCCCACAGCACTGACGCGTGTCCGCAGTCCAGAGCGCCTGGACAGCTCAGGTGCACGGGGCAGCAGGGCGGGGTTTGCTGGCTGGGCCGCCGGCCGCCCCACCTGCTGCTCCTGCCACTGCGAGGGGATGGCGGTGGTTCTCGTGCTGCTGCTCCCGGCTGGGATGCTGGAGCAGCCAGGAGGAAAAGGAGGAGGAGCCACCGTCAGGGAGGCGAGCTGCCCCAGGAGGGCCGGAGGAGAGTGCAGCATGGAGACACCGCCGAGGGGTAAGAGGCACACCGGCCGGGAAGCAACCGGGAAGGGGTGGCTGTGCTGGCTTGTTCTTGGTGGTGGGGGATCCTTCATCCTGGCCAGAGTTGGGGCAAAGCTCTCCTGCCTGCTGGCCCCCCAACCTGAGCCCCAGGAATGCCGACGCCCCTTACCTCCAAGGCCAGGAAGGGAGGAAAGGCTTTCCAGCGGAGGGAGGCAGCATTCCTCTCCCTGTCCGGGGCTGCAGAACTGGGTCGTCGGTGGGGATGTCCCGCCACCCCAATGGGGGGCAGGGGGGCAGGCAGGGGGCATGCAGGGAGGCATGAGGACCCCCAAAAGGCCAGGCAGAGTCGGTGCATGCGCACCGGACAGCTGGTCTTCACATGTGCATCCACGCGCCAGAAACTGGAAGATCATCTGCTTTTCCGGTTTCCGGTGCGCGTGTGCTCCTGTTTCGGCACTTGGTGCTGAAAAGGTTTGCCAACACTGCCCTATGACTTGCTCAATATAAATTAAATAATTAATTTAGGGATTAAATTGAAATACAATTGTGCCGCATGATACTGGGTGAAAGAACCATCTTTAAATGCTGAAGTGCCCATATTTAAACACAGGAGGTAATAGGAAAGACTCCAACTATTCTCTAAATTGTTCCCTGTTGGAGTAGACAGTATGGCCTAGATGAACAAGCAGTCTAATCTAAAAAAATATTGCTTCCAAGTTAAACTGATGTGCAGGGATTTATTTAATATTCATCTAAAATGAATATATTGTTCTAATGTAATAAATAGCTAACAACTGATGCTTTGCATTTTGCATTCCAGAGTAAGATTACAAATGAACTTCAGACTATAGTTTTCAGTAGGTGCAAATTTTAGTTTAGCACTTTGGATGGAACAGCAAATAATGGTTTCAATAAAACTAGAAAATATGTATTGGAACCAGAAGATGGAGAAGAAAGGAAAGAACATACATTTAGTCCTTGACTTACGACCACAATTGGGATGGGAATTTTGGTTGTAAGTCATGATAATTGTAAGTCAATTATGACCAAACCTGATTTAGAACCATTTTTATGCTACTTGTTAAGCAAATGAGGCAGTTACAACTCTGATTCATATGGTGATTAAGTGAATCGTGTAGTTGTAAGTCTGAATCCATTTTCCTGAATGGGCATTTTCTGTCGAAAACTGGCAAAAAATGCTAGAAACTAGCAAAAAAGTAGGACCCTGCAATTGGTCGTAAATGTGAGCCAGTTGACAAATACCTGAAATGTGGTAAGTGACCACAAAGGTCAGTGCAATATTTTACAACAGCAAGAAGTGCTTTATAGCCCACAAGACACCCCTTCTGTGGCCATCAAGTCATTAAACGACAAGTTGTAAATTGAGGGCTTCCTACACAATATCTTATATTGTTTAAATCAAGCCATAATAGTTACAGGTTGATTTCCTTCTGAGCTACTTTCAACAAATCTTTGGGTTTGCCATGTGATTCTTTTTCTTCTTATTCATTTAATCCATGGGAAGGAAGCCTTTCTTCAGCTGAGAGCTGGATGTAGCCAGAGCCAAAGATGGACAGGGCAATAGAATAGAATAGAATAGAATAGAATAGAATAGAATAGAGTAGAGTAGAGTAGAGTAGAGTAGAGTAGAGTAGAGTAGAGTAGAGTAGAATAGAATAGAATAGAATAGAATAGAATA
>QLTV01004001.1:21509-81341 GCA_003457575.1 Thermophis baileyi | reverse complement strand
ATTTATTTTAAAAAGCTTCTTCATTTTGTTAAGTTGTCTAGAACAATAATAAAGCAGTCTTTAAAAAATAAGTCTAATAATTTGAACATTCTATAGACATTTATAGTTATTGACTTACCTCCTTGCATCCAGTTTCAGCAGTCTGATTTGCACAATTGAATAAAATACTGCCTCTGCCTCCCAGCAAGTTGCCTCCTTGCAGTTCTAGTTTCACTTTCATTTTAGCACGTGGGCCTGTCTGCAGCCTCTATCAGCTGATGGTCGGGAGGCCAATAATCAGTTGCTTGTGCTAATCAGGCTCTGCACTGTTTCCTGCAAGGAGGTAAATTGCTGGGAGGCAGAGGCCAAAGGGTGGGGGTGGCTGTGTGGGGCTACGTTCGGTGTATAAGACGCACCCAAGTTTTCACCCTCTTTTTGGGAGTAAAAAGGTGGTCTTATACTCAGAAAAATAGGTACCTCCTGTAGAAGATAATAACTGAAGCAGACTAGGCCCTGGGTGTTTAAGTATCTTAAGTCATTGATACTGGCAGATGCAGGGAAACAGACAAATAAGCAACAAATGTTTATTTTAATCCACCCACCCCTCTTCTCTTTTTTTCTGCCCACTGCAAGGTTGAATAATAGGCTTCTACATCTTAAGGTGAATATACATTTCAAAATACTGTTTCAGCAGAATAGTGAAAAACACTCCTATTTTTCCCAAAATAAAAAAAATGGAGATCTGACCATTTCAGAACACTGTTAGAAACCTGAGTCATGCAAATATGACCTTACTTCTTCCCTAAATAAGCACTAATTCTCCTTTTCTCTTTGTTGGAAGCTTAGGAAAAGAGTTGGTGGAAGGGAAAGGGGAGAAAGGTGACAATGAAAGTAACTCAAGAAACTTAAGTGTTAATAGAGTGAGCATAAACTCTGAGAGGAATGGCTGTGCTATAAGCTAGCTTGCTAGTGACCAGGAGAGAATATGCCACACCTCCAAACATTCTCCAGATCCAGCATTTTATACTCACCTTGTAGTTACAGTGCAATAGTGGAAGATTAAGAGAAGGAAAGTTACTTCTATGCCAGTGCATCTAAAGTTGATTTAAAAACATTTCACTTATAGGTTTGTGCAAGGTGAGAACAAAATTGTGGAGCCTAGATTGAAAACTGGGGTTGCCCGGTCATGAACATGCTGAGTAGAAGGACAAGTGAGGACAAAGCCATATAGTATGTACATGTCAAACTTTTCAGTTAGGTGCCACATGTCATCAGGGAAATCTGTCATCTTGCAGATAGAAACAGATAATGGATGAAGGCAGAATTATAACTGGATAGAAAATCTAATCATCTTTTTTTCCTTCCTTCCTTCCTTCCTTCCTTCCTTCCTTCCTTCCTCTCTCTCATCTTTCTTAAAATAACAAACTTGGGACTAAATTGATTGAAATAGGCCCTTACAATTACAGGATCTGCATTGTTGATCTAAATTGTGGATGGACAACTTGAAGCCTACATGTAAATCCAATTATCCGTCTCCTACACTTAAATTCTGGTTCTATTAATGACTCTCTTATTTAAGGTTGCTCTGGAATTTAAGACCGTCTCTTTCAAACAAGTATTTTGTGATACTACTTAATACACAAACACACAATCTGCATTTTATCAAGTAAAAGATCAAAACGAACATGGTGTAGGTGTGGTTTATCTACCTGGAGCAAGAAGAAAATAGGAATGAGTTATTTTAACCCTCTCCTCTTCTTGCTTCATATAAACGTTTCCACTCCAGAGTCTAAAGTTGGGTTTAGTATCAAAGTTATAGATTATCGTGTCTGTATTTTGTCCCAAAGCTAATAGCAGTTAGGGAACATGCCTTTCAATAATGTCTTTTTGCCTGTAATAAATCTGCTACTTGAGGACAAAAAAGACAAAGGGAGGGGAAGGGGGGGGGGGGGGGGGGGGGGGGGGGGGGAAGGAAAAGGAAAAAAAAAGGGAAATGGGAAGAAAAAGAAATCAGGCAATTACAGATTGTTACATCTATTTTTCTTTTTGATTAATTTTCAAACCAAATTTATAGGCTAGAATCTTTTGCATTTAATAGCATGTTGAATTCTAATTGTCCAGAAAAAGCTTCTCCAATGCAATTCCCAAAAGACTGGTTTAGCATTGTGGAATATCTGATGCATTTAATGATGAGTTTGTTAAAGAGAGCTTTTATTCAACTAAATCTGAAAACTAATAGCTCCTCTATTTTAATGAATGCAAATGCAACTTATTTCCATCTCTTTTGCATTAATAGTGGAGACAGATTATTAATTTCTAGGGGAAAGACAAAATATATACATAGGGCTTGAAAAAGGAACAGTAAAAATTATTATGAGAAATAGAGTGCAGTCACTCTAGAGAAATGGATATTTTTGTACAGATTTGTACAAAATAGTACAAATGAACATTGTATACGTATGAATATTGTTTATATTGTTCACATTAATTGGAAAGTCTAGATCAATGTTAGTTAACAATTCTGGCTTATGACAAGGTTTACCATGCTGGATAGCATATAAGAATTTGATAACTGTGGTTTAATAAATAAGCCACAAATTATTGATTTAGTATAATATGCTAAGCCATGGGCCATGTTTTATAAACTATAATAGCTGAAATCAAACAAATGACTTATAGAATCAGGCCGGTATCCATGAAGTTACCATAGAAGCTCAGCTTTTTTTATGTGTGTCCCATATATAAAGCACATTAAAAAAAAACAGAAACAGTAAGAGCTTCACATATAAATTTAATAAATTACAAAAAATTGCACTTTTTTTACCACATCCTATGGATACATCTATCCCCACGTAAATTGGAATTGTAACTTCCAGAATTATCAACACAGCTATATTTCAACAGCTATATTTAAAAAAGAAAAAAACTGAAACCCTGAAAAAAAATCTCCAGAAATGCTGGTCACACTGATGTAACACAACTTCACCATTTTGCAACAATTCCCTGCACAACTTGGAGATCCCACCCACTGAAATATAGCTCATCTCTGCCTTAATCTTTTAACCCAACCAAGAGAGTGAAGAAGGCAGTTGAGAAACTATTGGTACAACCCAGTCTGGAATTCAGCTCTCAAAATTCCCTACCCAGCCATGCTGGCTGAGAAATTCTGGAAACTGAAGACCATACATCTTAAAGTTGCCAAGTTTGAGAAACACTGGTATAGCTCAAGAGTAATATCCTGCCCTAGTTAATAAGAGCCGCAGGAAATAAGTTACTCCACCTTCTGCTTTAAGTGATTTTACTAAAATAAAAATAGCATGAGGATACCAGGAGTGATAGATGTGTATGTTAAGAATTGTGACATTAATTCAGCTCTGGTATTCAAAACAAATTATATATATACTGTATATATATATATAGCATTTAGTTTCATAAAGTAGACTGAAGGATTCTGATTAAAAAGAAAAACAAAGACAGACGTAAATGGAACTATACTTCACAAATGTTTATACCACTCAGGGGTGCCCTCCCTGCATACAACTTTGATACCATAATAAATTGGTTGGGGCCACAAGGCACTTGGTTTCTGCTACCTCACAAGGTTAATCTACTCTCTCTCTCTCTCTCTCTCTCTCTCTCTCTCTCTCTCTCTCTCCAGGTGAACTAGTCAATTAATCAACTTTAAGAATGAAAATATATGCATCATACGATCAAAATACAGCTATATTTTTACTGCAGTTGTAATCTCTTGGTATAGTACAATATACATAATTTTGCAGAAACTTCTGAGTAAAACTACAAATGGTTTTTAACCTCAGACTGCAAAATAGCATCTGGTCAGAAAGTATCCTATTATTTTTATTTTCACTCCTTGTGCCTTTGCTCATCTTCCAGGATGCCTGTGCTTTTGATGACTGAAAGAAGACCTGCCCTAGGAGCCCCACCTCTCCTCAACATTAGCTGCTGCAAGAAGCTGTTGAAAAGAAATGAATGCCTTTTGGACTAGAGCAGGGATAAATAAGAACCATCCTTGTAAAAACAGATCTGGAGAGTATACACCACCGCCAAAAGCTTTGATACTTGTTTAGCAGTCTGGGAAGAAGCAAGGGAGCTGAAACCCCTCACCCAAGGATTGCTGAGGAAAATGCAAAACAGGATATACAACACAACAGAATGCAGCTACTTTTGGAAGAGGAAATGGGGACACAATGCAGAGAACTGCGACAGCAGCACAAATGTTCAGTTGCAGTGTCTAAAACACAACTCCCAGGAAACAAAAAGCAGATTGCCGAAATAATGAAAACAGAATCTCACAACAACAAAACAAAAAAAGAACAGCGAAAGTACAACAGCGAACAGATGGCTTCTCCTCCCAATAATATCAGTGTTCTTACATGCTTCTGACTGACAGGGGAATCAGATTGCTTTCTTGAAACAACTCATTGCTCCATCTCACAAGAAGTTACTAGCTCTAAGAAGGGGAGATGAGAGGGGGAAGAGAGATTCCTTTCCTTGCTAGAATCCGCTCAGAAGGGAATTCTTCTGCTTTTCTAATGGTACAATGATTTATGAAAAGCTCCCTATTAGTGACAAGGACAGTTCTCGCCACTCCCACAAATGCTAATTTGTGCGGATTGTAGGGTGGGAGGGTTTTTGGGTGCCACAATCCCAGTTTAGAGTGAAGTCCCACCACCACTACCTTACTAATGAATTGGTAAAAAACCTGACACCATTCTGCAGGTCACACATTTAAGTGCAAATACAGGCTGGTTGCAAACAAGGGAACTGTAGCAAGAAAGGTTGTAAAATGGGGTAAAACTCACTTAATAAATGTCTTGCTTAGCAACAGAAAGTTTGGCCTCAATTGTGATTGTAAGTCAAGGACTGACTACCTGTATTTGCACACTTAGTAAATTGTGGCACATCAAACTCCGGTTGTGGTTTAATGAACAGTCTGCCCCTTGTTTGGTTACTTGAAGACTCTCTATGGATATTTATAAGTCTCCAGTGAGTGCCTAAGAAAGAACAAACTATAAACTCTTTGGAAATATTTAAAATTGTATTTTGAATAAGTTATTTATGTATTTTAGATTTAAAAATTCAAAATATATTTTCCCTATCTTCACTAAATATCCTGAACAGATTTTGTTTTGCTTCTTTGCTTTGCAATTTACAAGTTAAGCAGATTTTTTTCCCCAAGTAAAACTTGTTATTCTATTTTTTGTTTTGGTTAACTCATTTTCAGATTCATCCATGTATATATAAAACATTTGCTTAAGCTTTTGAGGAAGTTGTTTGTAAATACATTTTGTCCTTTCCAAATTAGGGATGGAAACTAGTGGAAAGAGGTCATATAAAATAAGGGCATAGGAAATATGCGATTCTCTGATGTTGTATTACAACTCTATATTCCTCATAATGCCTGAGTAAGGCTATAGGTCAGGGTTTGGTTGTTTTTTTTAAAGGTTCTCTGCTATATACCATTAATTTTAATAATATTTTTATTATATACTAAATCTGCCATTTTAAACTCATAATTGTCTCCAAGTAAATGAAGAACTGTCATCTAAGAAACAGGTCGACTTATCCAGAAGTCTAGACAATAAACAATAGGTGGAAATTACAAAATAGTAGATTTTGGTTAGATATCAGGGAAATTTTCTTAATGTAAGAAATGTCCTATTATGGAACTGAGTGCTTTGGGATACAGTCAGCTAGGGTTACATAATCAGAGGCTGGATGGCCACCCATCATAGATATTGTAATACTGAAGTTGTTCACTAGGCAGGATGACAATGTGATCCCCAAATAACTTCCAGTTTTACCTTCTATGATTTAAAGAATAGTTGTAGCATGGAAAAATGAAGAGAAGAGCTGGGATGAGATCAGGATCATATACTTGGGGGGAAAGTTAAGGGGCATATATGTGTAGAGACTTTAAGCATTACCTCTTAAGGATCGTGAATCCTCCTCTCAAAAATCAGTATATTTAAATAGAAAAAAATAATACTTGGAACCAAAGTTTTGATCACAGCTACTCTGATTATATCACAATGTTATTGGCAACATTGCCCTGTGGCCTCGAACCAAACAATACGGTCTAGAGTGAGCCTAAAAGTTTGCCTATATGTACATCTTCTTTTTACATCTTCTTTCCTACTTCTTTTCCTATTTTGTTTCTATTTTCAGTCTTTCTTGAGGCGCGGTAGCTCAGTGGCTTAAAAGACACTGGAGAAGGTCTGTACTTTGGCGGTTCAAGTCCTACCACCACATGACAGAGTGAGCTTCTATCACTTGCCTCAACTCCTGCCAACCTAACAATTTGCAAGCATGTAAATGCAAGTATATAAATAGGTACCATTTCGGGAGAAGGTTACAGCATTCTGTGTTTTGCTGTATGCTTTGCGCTGCAATGTGATGTCATGCTGGTCATATGACAGCGGAAACGTCTTTGGACAATGCTGGCTCAAAGAAACAGAGATGAGCACCACCCCCTAAAGTCAACTATGACTAATGGAATAAACCCCATAGGGACTCCTTTACCTTTTACTTCTTTCTTACTTTACATGTTCTTTTCCTACTTCTTTTTTCCTGCTTCTTTTTCCTATATTCTTCTACAAAACAGTCTGTTGTGAAAAAGTGCCTTTAATTAGTAACACTAGGAGCCATCTGTCTGATTGTATTCTGGTGCTGCTTTCTCAGGGGACAAGCCATATTTTTATGGGAAAGAATGAAAGGCCGATATCAGAGCATCAGAATAACAGGCTGTGTTCACACATCACATTAAATCTTAAGGTAGTTTATTCAGTTTTCATTAAGCATATTGTGTAGACTCAATCACTATACTTTATAACCCATGATTTATAACTGAATGCACCATGTTTTCCCACCAATTAAGAATTAGTCAAGAAACCACAGTTAAAGAAACCATGGCACAGCATACTGTATACATCTAGTCCCAGAGTTTTCAAGCTGGAAGTTGAGCTGGATAATTTTCCAGGTTTTCTTTTGCCTTCAGTTTTCATTTTGGAACAGATTTTTTTTTAAAATGTAAACCATTTGACACATCTAATTAGAACCTATGCATTTGTTAAACAAAGCTGTGATTTGGGGATGATATCAGCATATTAGGTGGTGGTTGTTGTTGTTTTTAAAAAAGAAGGGTAGCAGCGATTCTTGGAGGGGGTAGAAGTTTTGAATTTCAAACTGTATATTTTGAAATGAGCAGAAATAATGTATCAAAATATGCTCTAAATACCCAAAGGATATTGAAAGTTGAAATATGGTATGACTGAAAAGCCTCTCTACTTTTATAGCTTCAGAATCCATTATGATAGAAATCAGATCTCATTAACTATCTATGGTCAGGTAAGAAGGATAAACAGGCATGCACTAGAAACATTTATCTCCTTCATTCTTACCCCTCAGTCAGTAATCATGGAAAAGAACCTCTGCCCTCTGGTATAGCATCTTTCCCAGATCTGCATAGCTCCCAAACCCAGCTGTGTTTTAAAAGTCTTCAAAATCTTGGCTTTTTCCTCAGACATTTGATTAGGGCAAGTGGCAAACTGCTTATATGACTTTACATGGTAGTTTGATTACTTATTCATTCTTTATAATACACATCATCCTTTATTCCATTGTTACCTATCATTTTTAATGCACGCTGCCCTGAATTGTTATGGAGTTGGGGTGGTGTTATAAATTCGATAAATAAATGGTATCAGATTTCACACTTGATAAGACATCTTACTTTCAGATTAGCAAATAGGCTATTCAAATATCAAAGTACATATCCTGTACATCCATGATCATATCCTATACCACACTCAGAGAGTCTTTATTGAGATATATCTAATTGTGAAAATGAACCATAGACAGCCAACCCTCAAATTCAATCATGCCCTGAGTTCCAAAAGGCCTCTAGAGCCTTCAAATCCTTAGCTGCATGATTTTGGTCTATTAAAAATCCACACAGATGAATGTTCAGAGATATTTTGTGCCAACATCCACTGCAAGTACGCCTACAGCATATACTAATTTCAGTAGAAGCAGCTCTTTGACTTTTGCTATGTGCTGTAAATAAGAACTGGCTTGTCTATGCACTTTGCTCGCTATGCAGCATTTCACATTAACAGTCAGTGAGGAAGGGAGCATGAGATCAACCAACCCAGCAGCAAAACTGACTGAGCAGAGGCATGGAAAGAGTGCATTTTGCAGATCCAGCAGAATGCAAAATCTGTAGAAAATTTCTTCACATTTACATTAAAAAAAAAAACACAACTTCACAAAAGCTTGAATTAGTTTTTCCCAATCAGAATGCCACAGACATATAGACCATCTCGCACAATACTCGGCAATGGAATAGATAGATAGATAGATAGATAGATAGATAGATAGATAGATAGATATCCCACATCAATGGCTCTAGGTACCTTAGAAATACACATATACCCATATAACATAAAACAATTTTAAAATCCTATTCTAAAATTAACATGACAGCTAACTGCTAAATACCTCCCAAACTCTGAAAAACCTGAGTCAAAAAGTAGGTTTTAAGACTTGCCCTCTTTTTAAGATTAGCCCTCCCCCCAACACTCACAATGGCTTTTGGATCTCAGAATTGCATAATAGCATTGGCTGTGCAGTTAAAGTACTTTAGCTCTGAGGTCCTTAATACTATACTACCACATTTGTGACAGAAGCACCTACCATGGCACTTCCAGTTTGAAATAATTTGCCAGTGACATCAACGTTGTGCAGGGGACGCCTGAAGGGAATCCTTTCATGTCTCTGTTATTTTCCCACCAAAATGATACCTATTTATCTACTTGCATTTGCATGCTTTTGAACTTCTAAGTTGACAGGAGCTGGAACAAATTGACAAGAGCGCATTCCATCACACAGCTCGCTCTCAGATTTCAAACTGCCGAACTGTCAGTGGTCTTCTGACTCAGTGTTCTAACCACATGAGTCACTGCAATCCCACCACAATATTATATTGTAGCTATTCTTATATCTTCAGCCTATATTATATACTCAATCCTACTATGTATGCGGAAGGAAATATAACCACCCTAAAATTTGAGATTATTCAGCTCTGGACATTCTTAGAGCTCTAGATGAATTATCATATTCACATTTAAATGGGTGACAGATTGATATAGAAATAAGAACATAAGTAGAGGCCAAGATTGGTTGTGAGAAGCATTTTGCTTTTCCCCAGCTGTACTCTGGTGCTAGCCCAAGTAGTTGGCTCTAGAATGTAAAGTGGTTAAAGCATAAGAGGATGATTTGATACTCAATTTATTCTGGGGCTTTTCTTCCACAAATCAGTACACCCACAGATACGTTTTTGATGCTCTCTACTCCACTCAATATTTGACTTTTTTTTTAAAAAAAAATCCCTATTTCATTAAATAACATAAAGCATGATGCAAAGCTAAGTATCAGCCTCCGGCATTATTTTATTAATGAATAAACTTATAAGCCCTGAAACACCGCATAAGCTTTCTGATTAAACAAAAAGCATGGATGACCATAGTCCAATGTTTTGGAAATGTGCCCTCCTACATAGAGAGGGGACAAAAGCAAATAGAGTATTAAGGAGCGTCTGGATGAAGATGAGAACAGATATTGATGCTTTGTAACGCATTGTGTCTCTTCTTGGAGTCACTTGAATGGGCTAACCCAGGGGTCTCCAACCTTGGCAACTTTAAGACTTGTGGACTTCAACTCCCAGAATTCCTCAGCCAGGAATTCTGGGAGTTGAAGTCCACAAGTCTTAAAGTTGCCAAGGTTGGAGACCCCTGGGCTATCCCAACAACTTCTTTTTAAAGCTCTGGATTCTCTCAAAACTGAAAGGTTGAGGGCTTCTCAGACAATCAATCAGCCAGGATGTCCTTGAGTTTTCTGAAACAGAAACTTTCTGATCATTGATAGATAACTAGTTGCATCATTCTAGCAGGCTAATCACTAAATTTATTTATGAGGGTCTTTAAATTTTCTCAAGCCAAAACTGTATGACAATTAGGGGAAAATGTATCCTCCTTCATTCATACATTATCCAGAGAAGAACACATGACCCTGTTGTAAAAGTATATGCCAATAGAAGTGGGGAGAAAAGGAGAAAAAAATAACGCAGAAAACTGAATTCACATCTGGACAGCAGATTTGGGGTTTGGCCCAAAAAGAGCTTCTTTTCAGACCAGCAGAGTCCAAAGAAAGTATCACTGAAAGTATCACAGAACAAAGGAAAAAAAAATACAAATCATGCAGCAAACAACATGAAAGCCTAGTTTCCTTCTCCTATTCCTTCTCCTATGTGCTTGATGTCTAATGTTGTGTTTTCCTAAAGGAAGCTCAAGAAAAAAACTGTTGGATACCTGGACAAGATCCTAGAGTGGCAGTACAATCTGTTATTGTTACTGCATCTCTAAAAAAGACAGCTTGACCACTTTCATTATGTGCTCACACAGGAAGTCATGAAACACAAGTAGCTGCCAACTCAGACTCTGCTCTATTTCACTCCGTGCTGTTCCACCTACAGGAAGCAACTTCCAGCCCCACCTGGAGACCAAAGCTAGAATCTTCTGAGATATTAATTTTTCTTTCCATAATAGCAAGACAGCTGTAGCATTGTAGGATAAAAGTTTGGTGTCCATGGATAATCATTGGTTGCAGACAAGGATAGGTTAAAATATTCCTAGTGTATTTACTTTTTTAAAATCCTGAATCTCTTAATTTTTTAAAAGAAATTATTAATGGGTTATTTTAAATGGTATATAAACAAATCTGTCTTGAAAAATCACAATACAAATTTCAGAACTTTGAAAATTTCATATAGCTGAGCACAATGAAACTGATGACTGATGGAAACTAATAAAATAAAAGCTTGTCTTCATATTAGAAGAATGTGTAATCTTGTTGCCTTGTATCTCACTTGCGATCCATCAAATATTCTGGATCTCTTTTGGCAACTCTAAGCTCTGGCCAATGCTCCGTTTTCATTTGTAACTTTGCTCTTATTTTTAACAGACACACAGACCATTTCATTATACTAGTTTAGACTTACCTCAGTATGAATTGTCTGTGGAATCTCAGAAGTACAGAATGGGAACATATTCATAAGTAAATCTACATGTGATTACAATTTCAAGAAAAATATCATGAGACTTCTGAACAGATATAAACAGGGAGGAGATACATCAAACACCATCCTATCACTCAAACTTTTAAAATTTAGTAAATATAGAAAATACAGACAAAAGGCAAAAGTACACTTAAAAATTAAATGCAACAACCCATTAACAAAAATAGAAATAAAAAAAGAAAAGAGTATCCTGTGATCACGATTGCCATTTGTGATCTCCTGCAGCTTCTCCACTGACAGAAGCCAGGAAGTTTGCAAATGGCTGCCAGGTGCTGCAACTTTTGTATTTGTGAGCCAGTTGCCAAGCTTGACACAATCAGGTGATTGTGGAGATGCTGTGATGGCCAGAACTACAAGGAAGGGTCATAACTCTCCTCATTCAGCAATTGTAATTTCAATGAATGAGTGGTAGCTGAATGAGGATTACCTGAAGGCTACTATATTTAACATCCTTGTTGGAAATTACGGGAAAATTAAGACAAATATATCTGAAGGGCATGAAATTAGGGAAGGTTGCCATAAAAGCAATTTCTTTTGATTAAGAAATTATGAGTTTTCATAATTTTTGATTAAAAAATATGAGTTTTCCAATGTGTATTTCATAATAAGAAATTCTACCCTGCATACATCAGGGATAAACCAAGTAAAACAAAAATAAAACCATAGAACAAAGAAGTAGTTTATATGTCTCAAGGTTGCAAAATATAGTATATGTGCAACCACTAGAGTTGCAATTAGTCTGAGAAATTTCCTCTTGTGAGGTTTTCATCATGACTTACCCAATTTTAGATACCATACCAAAAAACAAAAACAAAAAAACCCTCAAGTTTTGAGGAAGCCTCTCAGCACAGGAATTTAGCTGGTTTCAAACATTATGAGAAAAAGGAAAGAATTAATACATCTCCTCTTGACATTCTGCTAATAGCTACAAAGAATGAGGGGTTTTTTTTTCTTTGTAATTGAGATACACGGACAGCTGAGACACACAATATCTTTCTTGGCATATTATAGTGGGAATGTGAAAAACAGACCTGTGATTAGTAACCTGTACCTTCAACATATTCACTTTCAGCTCACCAGGAGCAGAAAAGACTTTGATCTTATTACAAAACACCCATAACTACTCTTCAAATACAAACTCTTAAGATACTCTTAAACATACAGCATTACCATGAAAACCACATCCTATGAGTCTTTCTCCAATACCGAGTTACAGCATTTCCACCCAAAGTTAACCGAAAAACAAATTCATAAATTTCATTATCCTTATTCCCAATTACTGTTCTGCCCCATTATTTCTATTCTCAATTGCAAAAGAAGTTAGAGCTTAGGAACCCCTACTTAGAAGATTTGCATGCAGCAGAGGGTGGGGGGGGGGGAAAGTTCAGACATTCCTTGAAATAGCAGGCACTGGACGTAGTCCATGAGGGGCACTTAAAGAGAAGGAGAGTGTTAAATTTATTTTATTTGTATTAATTTATTTCATTTACATCAATGTATATAATCTGTACGATGTTGTCATTCTGCAAATGAAATAAATTGAAGTGAATAACAGAATTTCATATTCAGTGTATATTCAGTGGAAGTATTTCTTGGTCCATTAAATTGAGGTTTTATTGTACAGCTACAGTGATTTTCACTCATGAGCTGGGGATAAAAGTAATGTTATGAGGATATAGCAGAAATGGATGTTGCCAGGATGTGTTGATCCTGTGGATAGACACAAGCAGGGCATAGCATCAAGCAAAGAGAAACAGATGGAGAAAAATACATTTCTAAGGTGTTTTAGATTTTCTAGAATTTGCCCCATTCTTCTCACTTCTTTCACACTACCTCTGTCATTCATTGCTTCTTCATTTGTTTGATTTGTATCACCAAAATCCATACCTGTCACTGGTATAATTATAAAAAAGGTACATAAAATAAAATGCATGAATTCAATGAGAATTTTCACCCACAAGAAGCTTCTTCCAGGTATGGGTTAATTTTATAGAACATACAAACACACAAAATCTAAGTACAATGCAATGCAGTATATTCTTCAAGTTTCTTGGTGCGGCTCACTGGAAGTGCTCACAACTTTCCTGTCTATTCTCTCTTTTTTCTTATTTTCCACTTGTTGGTGTTGCAATTACTGCCATTAAGATTTTTTTAAAAAAATAATTTGATGGCTCTGGGATAATAGAATTTACATAGTAGAGAATTCTACTTGTCATTATGAATTATGAATTGAATATACTCTATGATTACTGAGCCTGGCAAATCAACTTTTTTTTTTTTGCAACGTCTTGTGACATTCTAGTTTCTTCACTACAAGGAATCTTTTGATTTCTGGTTTTTGTATAAACAGGCACTAGCAGAAAACCAGCAGTTTCCATGATATTAATATGCCAGGAAGCAAGCAAAAAAAAAAAAAAGACATCTCAGCTGCATTGAGAATGTAGGAGCAAGAGGTTTTATATAAATAATGTCCAGCACTGTGGTCCCTTGAAGGCAAAAAGTGGTCTCTTCACAGATAAAATAGTCAGGATAGATGAGAAAAATGCAAAAGGTGAATTGAATTATCATCCAGATCTGAGATGCAATCTGATGGAATCCAGATATTTCACATTACCATTTCCATGATCCTGTCCATGACAGAGTTTGAGAATCTGTCCTCAGGAAATTTCAAGGTATTTGGGATGATCTCATCACAGCCATACCAGAAGCAGTTAGCTGGTTAGCTTCCTTAGATATTGAATTATAACATCTGCCCCATTGCAATTCTATAGCTCTATATTATCATGATTTTATTATGGTTTTACCTTAATTTAATATTTTACCTCATATATTGTACTGTCCACATATATTTTATATATACGTATACGTGTGTGTGTGTGTGTGTGTGTGTGTGTGTGTGTGTGTGTGTGTGTGTGTAGAGGCTGGTGCTCTACTTAAACTTATATTTGTGTTTGTATGTATCATGTTTTTCATTAGGGTTGTATATCAATGATTGAATGACCTCTTAGATGCCATACACTAAATAAATAAAATAAACCGCAGCTACTGATCCTGTTGACTAAATGGAATAAAAAGTTTGAAGTATCTGATGAACATCAATCTACCTGCCTCTGATTTAACTTCATCTAAATGAGAAGCATACTATAGTCATAAAAGGCCCAAATGGCAGTAATAAAGCAGATAAGTTTCATCATGAGTCAGGGATTGCTAGGAGTTTTCAATAACCTAATCAATCAATTAAATCATGATTCATCTAAGTATATTTTATTGAGCTATTCCAAGTGTCTCAACAGGCCTGACATTGTGTCTCTTTCATCTGCCAACTACTGGGCCATAAGAAATGCTCCTGCATTTTGTTTTGCTCCAAACTGTTGGCCACAGCAGTTTCATCTTTGTTTTTCAAAGGCACCCCATGAAAAAGAAATATTCTTGTTCTTTTGTGGCAATCAAACAAAGGGTTAGGCTGAGAGAAAAGCAGAAAATAAGCATTTTTAGGAGCACAATGAACACCCTCCTTTCCTTCTTGCATAAGCCAAAGGTAATTGTTAAGAACTGACCCAGAGGAAAAAAAGCTTCACTGAATTGCCAAACCACTTCCTGTGACTACATCTAGACTTTCCCTTTAAAGCAGGTTATGCTTTCAGCTGGGGAGCTGGCTATTGGTGGCCTTATTAAAACTGTAACAACTAGGACTTTGGATGATCACAAATAGAATTTTATTTCCACTGTTCAGATAGAATAAAGCTGAACACAATTAATATAAAATCCAATTAAAAATCATATTGGTTCATGAGGAAAAATATAGGTGAAAATGTTATTAGGATTAGTCAACATCGATAAAATTTTATTGCTTCTTCCCCGATCTCCTGGTTTCTATAATTTCTTGCCTGATATAATTCCTGACTTGTGTGTAATTTTAATTGTTTTAATGAAATTTATATCATCTATAAATGGTTTGGCAACTTATGATCCAGAGTGATATAAATATCCACTTTCTTGATTAATCCAAATTACAGTGGCAGGGGAATGAAAAGTACATCACTTTCCACATAGTCCCATATCTGAATGTTTAATCAAGGAAAAGGTCTTATCCCATATATTATGGCTGAATTCTCACTAAAGAAGCTAGATCTTAAAGGAACCCTAAATCTTTTTTACCAATTATTATGGTGTTCAGTCTCTCTGCTTCAAAGTCATTCACACAGAGGTAGAAAATAGCTTATTTCAATATTATTGCGTGATTCTAATTATTAGAAAATATTTGAATAAGAGTTCTTCTCTTCCAGTGGCTGATTTTCCATCTTAACAAAAATAAATTCAGCTCAAAGATTCCAATCAAGAGTTTTAGACAGCTGCTAGATTCAAAACTGTGACATTTGAATGTATGTTGGCCATCACAGCTACCTAGGGATAAATTTGGTGTTAATATTATTCCAGTTCTTTGAGCTGTCACAGAACAAAAGGATCAAACTCCCAAATCTCTTCTGCTATTATTTTTAAGATTGAACCTATACTATTTGACCTCTCATCCTTCTAACTATTCCCATAACAATATAGATTTTTATTAGAGGATCCCATGGTGGTAACCAATAGGACATGCCATTCAATAAACAACAAACAACATTTCACTCATTTTAATCCCGTCACTTGACCTGTGCTGCTAGACTGAATCATCCAGCAAAGAAACAAATCACTGGTGGGAAAGTGCCCACTCAGGGAAGAAATACAAGGCCTCCTTATATCTGTCTTCACAATAAATAAAGGATTGGATTATGTGTATGTGTGTGCGTGACCCTTAGCTGTAACAAAACAAGAGCAAAGCAGCACAGCTTGTGATATACCAAGCCAAATACACCTTAATAATGAGCTATTTAATGTCCCATTAGAGGTTTAGTAAACTCTATGGTGACTATTTGGAATTGGAAAAAAGAGAGGATTGTTTGCAGAATAAAATTCATGATTTTCTTGTTATTAAGGCCACGGGTCCCCAATCCCTGGTCTGTGAACCACTACCACACCATGGCCCCTTGAGAACTGGGCTGCTCAAGTGATGGGGGAGCATGCAAAGCTCCATTTGTGCATGTGGGGATAAGGTTGCGCACACAAAACCATCCTCTCCCGCCACTGCCACTCGCTGCCACTCACTGCCACCGCTGCCAGTCCATGAAGCCAGAAAGGTTGGGGACCACTGATTAAGGCCATATGGTCCCAAGCATGGCAACCATTACAAATAAAATTGCAATCAAATAATAAAAACAGAAAACTAGGTAGAAAATATATTCACTAAATCATAAGGAAGTACTGTAGATGTATGTGAATCAGCCCAGATCCATCTTGAATGCAACAAGATTCAATTCAATTCAAAGTCTTCCTCAAGTCAAACTCAGCTATTTTTTAACTAAATTATAGCCCAGATATTCCATTCCAGTATTAACAGGTGGAACCTTGTTTAGCTTTTAAGGTTTGGCCCAACTGATAAAGAATTCAGTAAGATTTTATGTCATAGGCTGTAATGTTGACACAACAAAATACCTGGCCTTTCAATGTCCAGATGGGATTTTTTCCTAGCCTTACCTAATTTCCCAGGAGAAAGTGCATACAATATTCTGCCATTAGGCAACTTTACTCCTTACAATAGCAAGTGAACAAGGATTCAAAGCAAACCAACAATTGACTGAAAAGCTATTTAACAGAATATTTGTTACATTTCATGTAATAAAAAGTTCTAAAATCAGAGTTCCATAGTTGAAAAACCTTGTCTCAGCTAGCTCAAGTTTCCAGTTGTGGGATATGTATTAAGCATTTCAATAAAAACACCTTTGAGAGTTAGGTTTAAGTATCCTTTAACAGAGTTGACTGACTCTGCCTATTTTGATTTGGTGGGTCAAAAGTTGCAGTGCCCTGACCTGAAATGACTGAGATCTCTTTTTGCAGTTTCTTCTTTACTATTTTTTCCAGTTCTTAATGAACATCAAATGAGAAAAGCTGTACTGCAGGGGTGACAAGGTTACCGTGTAATTTACATAGCCATACTTGTCCATAGATGCCATGCCCTTCTGCAAAATACATTCAGCTTTGTAAGAACACCAACTTGAGATAACACTCCTTGTGCAATTACTAGAGGTAAGAAAATGTATCTGAGAGAGCACTCAAGAGCAAAGCAATGCAGTTTGTCAACTCATGGCACTGCGCAGCAATCTCATATCCTTTATTTCAAATATACTAAATGTACTTCCTTTATGAGGCATTTGTTCTATAGATACAATAATAACTATCACCCATTATTATTGGATATCAAGCAAATTATGTTACTAATAGATCATTTCGTATTAAAAAAACCCAACATTTTAGGATCATGAAAATGGCACAAAGGTGCAGAGAAATCCTTAAACATTTGTCATCATATATGTAATTTCCAAAAATATCGGCAGCACTGCGTCTCATCATCTAGCCCATTTGGGGGGGTGGAATCTGCTTTTCTCTTCCTTTGACTACTTTAAAAACAGATTAGGACTTCAACTTCCTACAGTCTGACACATCATATGTTCATCTGAGAACATTAATCATAAGCAAAAAACATGGTGTCTAATAAAATGCACAGGAAATACTAGCTGCTTCTCCCACATTTGTCCAACCATTTTTCCCATACCCCTCTCAATTATTTATATATATATATATATATATATATATATATGAAATACTTTGAATGCTTGAAAATGTGATACAAAATTTAAATGGTGGCAGGCTCCACTTGGAAGGAAAAGCAATTTATAAGTAAAATTGTTTGATGTATGTATGTATGTATGTATGTATGTATGTATGTATGTATGTATGTATGTATGTATGTATACACACACAGAGATATACATACATACATACATACATACATACATACATACATACATACATACATACCTTGAAAAGGAAGCCATTTCCAATTTGGTGTATATACAATACATCTTCTCCATATACTTCAAGTCTTAGGGATAATTTTTCTCCTTTCTCTCTGGCATATAGCGATAAATTTACAAGAACTAAGCACCCTGCTGGTCGATCACTGATAGAACCAGGCAACAGGTTAAAAAATCTTATGCACATGAAATAAACAAATTCCATATTTTGACCACTAAGTCTCCCAACCCTAAAGAACCACAGCAGATCCATCATTAGAAAAATTAAAAAAGAAAGAAACCATGTTTGATTACCATCTTGTCCAGAACTCTCCAGATATTCACTCAGCTCACAGCCAAAGACGTTCGTGGCTCCTTTCCTCTTGAGTTTCAGCTTTCCTGCCTTGTTCTTCATGAGTTAGTTCCAAAAAAGAGGATTACCCCCTCCTTCCTTCCCCCACCCCCCTTTTTACACCAAATAAGTTAAAAGCGCTCCCCTCTTATTCTCAGATTTGTGTTGTTTGTGTCCCGTTTCTGGTCAGCAACATTGAAAGCCCAGAAGAACTTTCAGCCGGATGCCTCAACATTAATCTCCACCAGATGTTAAGCTGTTACAACTAAAGCTGTTGTAGAAGGGAACGATCAGTACATACAGAGATCTCCAGCAGGAAGCAGCATATAGTTTGTAGCCCAAGTTCAGGATGGTTCTCTATGAGGGAGTTAAGAAACCAGTGTCTCCAGCAAAACTGGCAACAGAGATCAGATTTTGGCTGGGATTCTTCCTTGCTGATGCATCCCAACAAATCAAATGAAGCTGCCCTTCAAATTAAATCAAACTGGGTCTTTCATAGAAAAAAACCCAGTCACTCCAAATCCATTTTTTCCCAATGAACTTGTAGAAAAGGGAGAGAAATGCAAAACTAATGAAGAGCTACAAATCTATGTAGGCTCTACATTTTAAACCCCTTACTCTGTTTTAGGGTTATCGGACAGTATTAGGAGAACAAGGAATTGGCTTCCTTCCTTAATGCAGCCTCTCTCACTCTCCCCTTTCCTCTGCTTTTACAAATTCTGGGATTATCCAGTTCAGGAAATGCTGAAAGGAAGTTAGCAGGGGAGGGCGGAGGATGGACTTTTTTGGCAGTATGGCCAGTGAAGTAAGTGTGTGTGTGTGTGTGTGTGTGTGTGTGTCGTGTGAGTGTGTGTTTAAGAAAAGTAAGAAGGGGGGAGCAGAAAGAGTAGTTTTCAGCAAAGAAGGGAGGGAGAAGAATGTCCTGCCAGCTAAAAGATAACGGGACAGTCTGAAAGGAAATAATTCCACAGAGCAGGGGCCCATAGCAGCTTTGTGCTCTGACGTTTCCTGTTCCACAAATGGTCAACTCTGAAAAAGACTCAGGGAGGGGCAAGGGGAGGAGGGTGGAGTAGAACTGGTTTCAATAAATGCTCGACTCTTTTTGATTGACTCTCTCTCTCTCTCTCTCTCTCTCTCTCTCTCTCTCTCTCCTCCCTCCCTCCCTCCATGTTTCCTTATATTGGACTGAGTGTTCCTCTGTTTTCTATAATCGGAGTGATGGGGGAGGGAGGAGAGAGATTGAGCAAGCAAGTAATGAAGAAAGCAAAGTGGAAGAAACTGTAAGGTCTCTCAGCCTAAAACCTACAAAACAAACACATCTCATTTCCTCAAACCAATTGAAGGTATCAAATCCTAAATTTCAACCTTAAAATTAGATCATAACCTGCCACTCCTAGCTGCAGCATTCCACAACTAGTCAATAAGGTATCAAGCAATTTCTGAAAAGAAATAGTTGTACATCCTACTGTTCTAAAGTTAAAGCACATTGAGATTCCAATATGTGCTATTTCTGTCATGGCTTCATTGAATGATACAAAGTGATTTAAACAGATAGGGTTGGTATGATTTCTTTCACTTCAGAGTTCTTGAAATACAGTAGAAGGAAAGGTATTGGCTTTTTAGTTGATTTTAAAAAAATAAACAAGGCAGTCTATAAAGTACAAACAAAAAACAAAATAAAACAGAGTGTGTTCTTTAGAGCTGAAGAAACTTCTTGGATGAGAAGCGAAACGTCTTCAAAGAAAAACCAGAAAGTCCAGTTGCCTCTTGAAAAAGCACCTTTGGGACAAAAAACAAAGCAGGTATTCAAAGTGCTTTGATAAAGACTCCCAACACAATGAACAATCGTTAAAAACAAAGTGTAACTTATACAAGCACTACATGATTTTGATCCAACAACCATCTAATGTAACTATTAGAATTTTTTTGCAAATTAAATATGTTTTAGGAGAGGCAGACAACTGGTGCCCTCCAAGTTATCTAGAATATAACTTTAGCATTCCCTGAACATTAGCGTGGATTTGGAATTTATGGAAGTTATACTCAAAACAACATATGGGATCCTATTTTGTTCAGAAGCAAAAATAAACTTTGGATTTTTAAACATTCTTTCATTGGGACATCTTCACTGAGCAAGTCTATTCTAAACCTATTTATAGAACAGAGTCTTATATTTATTTTGAATGTCTTAAGAGAGGGGCATGGTTTTTGTTAGATCTTGTGATGTATTATCAGATGTATGTATGATTTTTAATGGGAAGGCTAGAATAATAGTGTTTCAGATGAAGACACTTCAAAATAGCCACATGTTTAACATGTCTAACAAAGGATCTCTAAGAAATAGATCTTTATCTTAGTTTTCTTTTCTTTTTCTTGCTTTTTGAAAAATATAACTGGAGATAGTGATCTGATTGTATGGAAATTTTAAATAAATTATAAATCAAACACACACACACACACACACACACACACACACACACACACACACCTCTAGACAATGTAAGAAATATTGCAGCAAATCCAGAATGTTGTCTGGTGAGAAATGTATCTTTGACTCTAGCCAAAAATGGTCGTATACATGATTTTAAATTAGAAGTGGGCAAACTATGCGAGTGAATCCTTTTTTCCTGGATGCTTGAGGCTCTTGTGTATAAATTATGAAAAAGCAGTGGACTGTTTTTCCCTATATTAAGGCACCAGCCCTAAAAATATCATTCCTTCACAACAGGCAAAAATAAAAATTTGTTGTTGTTCAGTTGCTAAGTCATGTTCAACTCTTCACGACCCCATGCACCATAGCACACCAGGCCCTCTCCGTCCTCCATTATATCCTGGAGTTTGATCAAAATCATGTTCATTGCTTCTATGGCACTATCTAACCATCTAATCCTCTGCTGTCCCCTTCTCATTTTGCCTTTCATCTTTCCTATCAGGGTCTGTTCCAATGAGCCCTCTCTTCTCATTTGGTGGCCAAAATATTTGAGCTTCAGCTTCAGTATCTGTCCTTCCAAAACACAGCCAGGGTTGATTTCCTTTATGATTGACTGATTTGATCTCCTTACAGTCCAAAGGACTCTCAAGAGTCTTCTCCAACACTACAATTTGAAACCATTAATTCTTTGGTGCTCATCCTTCCTTATGGTCCAACTCTCATGGCCATGCATACTGGGAAAACCATATACAGTATTTGACTACAATGACCTTTGTCAGCAAGGTAATGTCTTTGCTTTTTAATATGCTGTCTAGGTTTGACAAACAAAAAAATTAAGGTCATGTTAAAGTGTGCAATATGGCTACTTCCATTTTGCATCTTTATTTGCCACCTGCAGTTCTAAATCCTTCATCTCCAAATATTATACGGAGCCTCATCCACCTAAGACATGCCCATCAGTTGATTATGGCCTGGTCTACAATTGCAACAGAATATGTTTCTTATGTCGAGGAATATGAGATTTCTTATGTGGAGGAATAACAATAATTATAATGGAGAAACATTACTTCTGGCTTGTTCTCATTAGTGCAGAATCTAACACTCCTCCCAGTATTTCAATGTAAGACAGCATACTAGTTTTTTTTTTTTTCAGAAGAGTTTAGATGAGATGCTTCTAGCATGCCAGCACCTACCATGGAAAAGGGATGAGAAATGCCACCATTCTGAACATTGAAATATAGAGGGATGTTATAAAAGTACTGGGTGAGTCTTTTGTTAAACCTGAAAATGACGTAACATTTAGGCATTAGTCAGGGCAAGGGATATATTGAGAACAGAATAGTGGTCAGAAGCTGGGTGGTTGCTAAAGCTTTGTATGAAACTATGTCCATCAAGATAACATTCTGGATTTTGCAATAGTTAGAATGAGCCAGAATAATATCAACTGAAATTTAAACTGGAATTAAAGAATTTGTGGATAGTAAATATTATACCTTGGGGAGAACCAGTTTGGTCTAGTGGTTAAAGCACCAGGCTAGAAACCAGGAGACTATGAGTTCTACCTTAGGCATGAAAACCAGCTGGGTGACTTTGGGCCAGTCACTCTTTCTCAGCCCATGATGTCAGGCTCAGATGACAAGCTGGCTGGTCAATTTCTCTTGCGATCAATGGTTCAATACTCAACTGATCTTAAAAAACAGATTCTATGAAATATTTAAAATATATATATGTAATACCCTGGGTTCCAGAATTTCAGAACTGCCATCCATCTAGCAACCATTGATAACCCGGTCTCTTCTGAATTTGTCCAGTCCTAAATCTCTAAACTGATGGCCATCTTCCCATTTGAGGAGGGTAAAGGGCCTCTGTTCTTATCGAATGCTTAATTGTTTAATAATTGGATCAACATGTGATAGAAACATGAAAAAAAATTGGTCTTGTTTCTTGCCAGAGATGGTTGATAGTCTTTTCTGGAGAGCAGAAATGAATGGCTTTGCCTTGTATTGTTCGTTTGCTGCACGGTCTATTTCATTACCTGAGTCCTCCTATCTGTGCTAGAGCACTTCAGCTTGCTACAGGCTACCATCAGCAGCTCATTAATTAATTTACAGAGGAAGGACTAGTTCTTCAAATCAGTCAATACTTACCATGCACTCTAATTCTGTTGACTGCCGATTGCCAGTAGTTTGGCAGTTCGATCCTTACCTGCTCAAGGTTGAGTCAGCCTTCCATCCTTCTGAGGTCAGTAAAATGAGGACCCAGATTGTTGGTGGCAACATGCTGACTCTGTAAACCCATAGAGAGGGCTGTAAAGCACTATGAAACAATATATAAGTCTAAGTGCTATTGCTATCCTGTCAGTCAACTACAGGTAGTCCACAACTTACAACAATTCAGTTAGTGACTGTTCAAAGTTACAATGGCACTGAAAAAAAGTGGCATGACCATTTTTCACACTTATGACCATTACAGCATCCCCACGGTCACATGATTGAAATTCAGAAGCTTGGCAACTGATTCATATTTATGACGGTTGCTGTGTTCTGGGGTCATGTGATCACTTTTTGCAATCCTCTGAGAATCAAAGTCAATGGGGAAGCCAGATTCACTTAAACTATATTATTAAGTTAACAACTGCAGTGATTCATTTAACAACTGTGGCAAGAAATGTCTTATAATGGGGCAAAATTCACTTAATGACTGTCTCACTTAGCAACAGAAATTTTGGGCTCAATTGTGGTTGTAAGTCGAGGATTACCTGTAGCTGAAAGAGTATCGCAGTCACACACACCCAAATCCTGTGCATCTTTTCTTTTCAGATGCTAGCTTCCAGAATGAATCCATTTAAAGAAGTGGGACTGTTGATCTTCTCTGGTCTAAAAAAATTAACATCGGTTTATGTCAATCTTCTGCACAGCTAAGAAATTTTCCCTGTAGCATTATTTGTCTGTGTGAAACTTAAATCCATCTATGACTTTTTAATATATTTTATACTTTTATATATGTTTCCATCAATCTTCTTGCCAGCTTCTGATGCAAAGAGGAAAATGGAGCGGAGAAAGATTTGAACAACAGGAAAGCAAAGAGCTCGCCTAAATATACTTCTTCTGCTAGGATTGCTTTCCTGTCACACACAAATTACTGTTAGACCTGATACATGCGTGTGACCTGCCCTCTTTCAACCTTTACCAACTTTCTTTTCTTCCTATACATCATTTCCCTCTCCACCTTCTTTATCCAATTTCCCACTGCTCCTGAGTCACGTTGCAAAAGAGCTGAACTCTATTCAGAATGAGAATAAAGGGAAGCTGCTTAGAATGAGTTCCCAATTTTCAAACAAAATAACATGCAATTTAGTTGAACGTAACTGGAAAACAAAATAAAAATGATTTTAAAAAGCCATGAAAACTCAGATTACATTATGAACAAGCCAGATTGATGTGATACCGTTTGCTAGCAAAAAGGGAGCATATACTATATATATTAATTTTTATACCACCCAATTCCCAGGGAGTAAGTACAGCCATTTTTGTATCTATAACACAGGCATGACATGTTTCTGATTAAACCTCATATGTCTATGGAGATTCTCAAACATCCAGACCCCAAAGGTGCTTTTCAAAAGTCAACTGGACTTTCTTGGTGTTTTCCTTGAAAAAGTTTCACTTCTCATCCAAGAAACTTCTTCAGTTCAGAACTGAAGGCCTTCTCCATCAGGTAACAGAAGAATTTATCAAATAGGAAATATCTATACGCTCCAGGGAAAAAATTGTATAGGAATTTAGAAGTCAAATAATAAACATTTTTTCTAGGTTCTGAACTAGCAAACTTCTTTTTGATATACAAGTTCGTAACCACTACATTATGCGGTGCTCAGTGGCTAAGACGCTGAGCTTGTCGATCGAAAGGTCGGCAGTTCAGCGGTTCGAATCCCTAGTGCCACGTAATGGGGTGAGCTACCGTTACTTGTCCCAGCTTCTGCCAACCTAGCAGTTCAAAAGCACGTAACAAATGCAAGTAGAAAAATAGGGACCACCTTTGGTGGGAAGGTAACAGTGTTCCGTGCACCTTTGGCGTTTAGTTATGCCTGCCACATGACCCCGGAGATGTCTTCGGACAGCGCTGGCTCTTCGGCTTTGAAATGGAGATGAGCACCGCCCCCTAGAGTCGGGAATGACTAGCATATATGTGCGAGGAGAACCTTTACCTTTACCTTTAAACCACTACATTATTTCTTCAGTGCTGATAAAAGTAGGTATAGAACCTGTTAGAGTGCATGATAAGGATTGACTGATTTGAAGAAATAGTCCTTCCTCTGTAAATTAATTAATGAACTGCTGAAGATAGCCTGTAGCAAACTAAAGTGCTTTGGCACAGATAGGACTCAGGTAATGGAGCAGACAAACCATGCAGCAAAGGGACAATACAAGGCAAAGCCATCCATTTCTGCTCTCCAAAAAAGACTGTCAACCATCTCTGATAATGGGACAAAAAACAAGACCAAATCTGACACACACACCCCAAAAAAATTGTTTCATGACAGTTTTCACGACAAAGTTTGGGCAATTATCAAGCAGGGAAAATACAATGCATGAATTTAATCTAAATATTCAGTAATATTGGGCGGGGCGATGGCTCAACGGTTAAGACGCTGGACTTGTTGGCTGGAAAGCCAGCAGCCCAGATTTGAGACCTGAGTACCATGTGATGGGGTGAGCTCCCGTCTTCAACCAGCTTCTGCCAACCTAGCAGTTCGAAAGCATGCAAACGTGAGTAGATAAATAGGTACCACGTCTGTGGGAAGGTAACAGTGCTCTGTGATGTCTTGCGCAGAAATGTCTTCAGACAATGCTGGGTCAATGGCCTTAAAACAGAGATAAGCACCACACCCTATAATCAGCAACCACTAGCAGAGTAAAATCTGCAGGGACTCCTTTATTAAGTAGTATTAAATTGTTAAATACTACTAACATTGAATACACATGACTTGGTTTTTTGGTAGTGTAGCAGAAACAAAATTTTAAGCACCCAGAGTCGCTTGATAATGAGACGGGCAATGTATAAATTTAATAAATAAATTAGGAGTCAATTAGACAGCTGCAAATTGAAGCACCCATTTTTTATCCAATGAAAGGTATCATTCAGCTATTTAATTGGTTCCTTTGTCAAACTTCAACACAGAGAAAAAGAATCACAAAGCGATCCTATTTTACAATGGGGTTTGAGTCACATAACTGTTCCCTTCAACCCACCCAACCAATTCATGCCTTGTTGTGATCCAGGGTTCATCCTTATGGAGAGCCAAGAGGAGTTTGCAGCCATTTGCTGCAAAATGGTTGGAGACAAATATCTAGCTGAGTGTCTGTTCTTGGCTTCCTTTTAAAAAATAAGGTGGACTTTTTTTTTAATCTGCAGAGGAAGTGACAGTCAAGAAGCTTGGCTCCTTAAAGCTGCCAGTCTATTTTTAGACCCTCATATGAGCGCACCATTGCTGTTCCCCTTGTTTGTTTCCTACCAAACAATGAAACTTAAAAGAATTGCTTGGCAAGGTGCCAGTTTTCTCGAGGACAAACCCATCAGTGTTTAGATTTTTGACAACTATTTGTAACCCTCAATTATTAGGAAATACAGTAGGATTGAAATGTAATTCTGATTAAAAATTTTATCTTTGATTTTATCCTTGCTATACCTTCCCTTCCAATGATGCTGGATTTCAGATCCTATTATCTTTCTCTGGTGATTTATCAGGAATTATGGGAGCTGTATTCCAACACTACTTAAAGGTACCCAGATTGGAGAGCAGTGTGTTAAATGTTGCATGCAGTTTATGAAGAGCCAAAATCATTGTTACTGCTAAAGGAAAGTCACACCCGAAAGCTATTCCATTTAAAATCTGAAATCTAATTAGCTTGACTAAAATACTGGTGGATCTTTTGCAGATCCTGAAGCATGGACAGCTGGGGAAATTTCAGAGTGATTGAAAGATGGGAAACTGTAAAACAACACAAGCAGCAATTTCCACATCTCACAGTAAGCTCAAAAACACCCATGAGGGGAAAAAAGTGATATCCTGTAAATTAAATAGAAAATGTGAAATTTATTTTGTAAGGAAATGATATTTTTGGAGAAACTGGAAGGCAGACCTGAGTGTAATAATATAAGTCAATTATAAAAAGAGATTAAATGGAATAAATGGGTTATGATTACTCAGCCCCTCTTTCATCTGTGCTAGACAACTCAGGGGGCTGGGGGACATCAAAGGAGCCAGAAAGTCTCTCTAAAAGAGTATATTCAAATCCAGAATATTTTGTACCATAGAAATGGTAGGCAAAAGGCGTTTCCTTGAGTTCAGCATTTCTAAGAACTGCTTTTCAATGCCCAGCAGTTATGGACAAGTAGTGACTCCACACAAAACCCTTTGAGCTTTGCCAGACTGACTCTTCAGTCCTTCCTGGCAGAATGCCACCAATCTAAGAGTGTTTAAAACTATCCTTCAGTTGGTAGAGCCATTGGGCAGAGCACAAGAACATTGGCTTCAAAACAATCATAACGCCTGGGTAAAAAAAGCAAACATTTTAAGCCAAATTTGGAGAAACACTTTTAAAAAAAAAAAAAAAGCATAAAAATAACTTATGTTAATGTCCTGCCATCTTCAGGCTGAGTATTACAATTGTACATGCTTTTTCTAAAGACTTCAATTCTGGAGGTCTCTTATTGCTACTCTTGATTGTATTGTAGAATATAGTATGAAAGATTGTGTAATAGGCAAGTTACCTTCTATTTGCATAAGGTGATTTCTCAGAAAAGAAAAACCTGGTTGAAAAAAGATCAGGAATGCTGAATGAACCATAGACTCTACCTCCCCATTTAAAAAAAAAACATTCTGATACCTTTATTTGATAAGTCACTGTCTCTGTTCCAAAACATGGGAAGATCTCAACAACACCTTCATTTAAAATCAAATATTAGTGCTTATCTATTGTTGCTAACATTGGTTTGGGTGGACATAGGTTTCCATGTGTATTTGTACTTATAAGACACATCCTCCTCCCATTCCTTTACAAAAAGATATATTTTAATGGTCTTAAATTGGGATTTTAAAATTTCATGAAATTTCAGCATTCTTACATGAGATTTTTCAGAATTCGAGGTAACGTAACCAAAGTCTGGCCAGATTTTAGAAAAGAATATGAAATGTTTTGCAATTCTTGGAGAAAGTCCATGAGGATCCACTTTGAATCTTCAAAGTGATTTTTGATCCAGTTAGTGTGATTGTGTACTGTCATAGCCATTGATAAAATGAGTTGACTAAGTTGGAAGCTCAGTAGTTTGTGGGCATTGTCGAATCAGACTACTATAGCCTTTTTCATATCATCAATAAATTTAACGATATAGTGAAATAAGATCTTTGAAAAATGGCAAAGCACCTGCAGTCTGTTTAAAACTTTTTGCTTGCTTCTCCTAAAAAACAACAACCAACAACTTAAATTTCGGTAACTACAATATAAGTCAGTCCCCACTACTTTGGACAAGTACTGCAGCAACCAGTTATGTCAGCTGCTTTTGGTCTGTTCTTTTTTCCCTTATCCACCTCTGCCCAATGGCTAAAGTCATTTTGAAGTCTCTCATCTAGGAGCCATTAGGTGATTATCAGGGACAGGTTCTTCTCTATAGGGTTTCATCCAATTTATTGAAAATCCTTCCACAGGTCCCACTAGACTGTATACAGTAGATCTAGAGGCAAAACTGAAACATATTTCTTCCTGTAGACATTCATGTGCTTGTTCTCTTGCTTTCACTACTAGATTGCCTTTTAAAAATGTTTTTATTGCTACTTTATCTGGGCTTTTATTCTTTTTTCCTGCATAAGTCCTTAAATTTAAAGCTGCCAGAGTTATTTCTTATGGTTGAGATAGCAGACAAATTGATAGATAGATAAATAAATTGTTTTGAGGCCATTGGCTACATCAGGGGTGTCAAACTCATGGCCCGCGGGCTGGATGCGTCACGTGCTGGCCACGCCCACCCCCGGTTTAGTGAAGGGGGAAAAAGTCCCGATATACATCATGTGACGACGTGAGTTTGACACCCCTGGGCTACATGAATAGTATATTAATAAATAAATGTTAATTGTCAGGGTTCTGACCGAGTAATTAATAAATATATGTTAATCCAATAACGTGTGTGTGTGTGTGCGCGCGCGCACGCATGTGTGTGGTAACTTCATGGTTTATTCACACATCCACATACAGTATATTGCAGTTCTGTGGCTATATATTGTTGTTGGCATTATATTGGAATAGACTGCTAGAATTACTTTTCTTGGGCTACCGCAAACTAAATGGTTTGTTAACTGCAATGTCTTGCCAGTAAATCCTTTGTACCACACAGCAGCATGATAACAATTACTAGTGTATGGTTATGTATGGTTATACAAGGCACATAGGTTTCTGTTAAAAATTTTGCTAGATAGCTGAATTACAGCCTTTGCCTCTTCCCTCCTTTCTGCTTTCTAAAAACCCAGGAATACGTTGACTTAATTTGTTGATTCAGCAACATTGGCTGCTGATTTGGAATATTTCAAGGGAATTGGTGTAAAACTTTCCTTGTGCTTATTTGAAATTTCTGTCTGTTTTTGCGTGGGAATACTAAATGTTGACCATTTCCTGTTTTAGCTGGCCTTCAATTAATTTTAGCTGGCTATTTTATAATGAATAGACCCTTGTGTATAACTCTATTGGTTAGTGTCTATAGAACATATAAGTATATTTTAGCATTCACTTCTGCAAGTTGTCTTAGCACCAGAAGTTTTTCAACAGGCTTATAGCCAGAAATGGCAGTATCTGGATACAAAAATCTGGTTCACCCTTACTCTAACTCTCTGCCTCCTTCTAGTGATGTTTACAGCACAGGTATAGTACCCCTAAATATAAATAATTAATATGGAAGAAGCTGTTCATTTAAATATTCCAGTGAATGGGCACCTCTATAGAAGCCATTTTATGATAGTGCCATTATATATGCATAACCATCATACTATTACCCTTTCTCGGCAAACAATATTATGCAAATTCAGAAAGAGAGTAAGCAATAATAAACTGCAAGGTAAGAATAGAAAATTAAACATAGCTACATCTAGTTGATTTCAATAACAATCACTATATATCTCTGTATCTATCTTTGCAAATCATCCTTCCTTCTATCATGTCCATACATTTTTCATATACAGTATAACTTGCAATCCATTTTTATAATGTAGCACAAGGAGAAACATCTCTCTGTGTGTGTGTGTTTTTTTTTAACTTAAATGAAGATCTGCAATAATGTTACAGTATTTAAGCAATATTTCTGCAGTTTCTGTGGGAAAAAGCATGAGAAAAAAATAATATTGACGTTAGACTGTAAGAATTTGAATGCACCTTCTAGGATCAAAACTGATGCTCGTGAAATCTCTATGTTGAAGCATTTCCTGTGGAACATAAATGGATGTTATCAATTTGTACTATTGACCCAGTTCTGCTTTTTCACTTCTCAGAATATATTTTCCTGATTCCACTGAAACTTGAATTGTGTCAAATCCTTTTTGCTAGAATCCTAAAAGGCTTTGTTTCCAGTGTACACCTAGCAGAAAGAACTCAGGGCTTTATACTCCTTAGCAACAAGGAAATGTACTGAACTACTTGCCTCTTCCTTGTCCCCCTTGTTGCCAAATAAAAAGAGAGCTCACCTCAGCCCATGTAGAATAGACACCTGCAGAAAAAACAGAGAAGAGGAAACCTGTGCCAACTTTACAAAAGTGGCATTAGCAACCTTAATTAAAGCCACTTAGCCATGTGAAATATTTTCTGCTGAAGGAAACAAACATACATAAAATCCATTCCCTCATTGGAAAGTGTAGCAACAGAAGCTCGAAGGCATCTTTTAAATATGTTCCTAGAGGCACGATGGAAAAGTGGGGCAGAGGTTGACATCTAGTGGCATGAACCCCACACAGATTATGCCACACAGAGTATGAACAATGCAAACAATGTCACAGGATTGCTGGTTAGTTGGTTGGTTCAGGCCCCCCCCCCCAAAAAAACTGTAAAGAATTCATAAATAGAGCTCAGTTAATACCATGAGCAAAGCCATTGTAAGTGATGAATCTGAAGCAGTTCAGAAGAGTCTAACACAGGCAGGTTGCTTTTCCAGACCACAATGTGATGTGCATGAGGGTACACACCTTACAATAGCCTTGTGCAACTTGGTAGCCCTTCAATATATTGGGATTGGCATTTATTGAATGATCACCCTGGCGGGCAATTTTTGGAAAGTGATATCCTAGCATATCTTGGTTCTGTGCTGGTCATGTATTTGGAAATAGGATGACCTATTCTCCTTTACATCATTTTCTCTTTCCCCTCCCCATTATAGGCAGTCTCTAACTTACAGCCATTCATTTAGCAACTGTTCAAAGTTATGATGGTGCTGAAAAAATGACTTATGTCTGGTCCTCGCTCTCACCCAAATTGTTAAATTGTTGCACCATCCTCACAGTCATGTAATCAAAATTTGGGCACGTGGCAATCAGAATGTATATATGATAGTTGCAGCATCGTGGGGTCACCTGATCACCATTTGTGACCTTTCCAGCATTGTCAATGGGAATTTGCTTAATATCTGTGTGATTCACTTAATAACCAGGGCAAAAAAAGGTCATAAAATCAGGTACAATTCATTTAACAAACCCATTGCTTAGCAACGTTCCAATCCCAATTACGGTAGTAATTCAAGGACTACTTATAAAGCTTTGAAATGGTGCAAAAGGGCTCACTCATAAGCACACTTGGCCACAACCAGAAACACATCTAGAAATAATGGCTTATTTCAATTTTTCTTGGTCTAACCAACCTAAGATAAATGTTCAGGGAGGATGCCCTTTCTAAATGCAAAGGAACTGTGGGGAATTTATTCATTCTTTTTAAATATAATTTTAAAAAGAAAATATAATTTAAAAATATAATTTTATTAAAGTTATCAAAGTATAAAATACAAATGAAAATAGTGAGGAAATGGGGAAGGGGAAAAGGGGGAGAGAGGAATGTAGGATAAAGGAAAAAATAAAGAAAAGCATTAACTTCTGACTCTTCAGCACAGTAGAATAATAATAACATTATAGCCTCTTTTACTTTTGCATACATAATACTGTATGCAAGTTTATTGTTATAGAAATGGCTAGAACATAATCTGAACTAGCCATTTATATAACAACAGTCTTGTCTAATCAGTAAATTCCAAAATTTACAAAATTTCAAGCACAAAATCCAGACGTTTCCAAGCAGAAACAAAATTAGACGTGTTCTTTTCTTTGATTAAAGCAGTGAATCTCTGCTAATTCCATCAGTTTTTCCAGCCATTCTTCCATTGTAGCAATTAGTGTATCTTTCCATTTTTGCACATAGAGCATTCTTGCTGCTATCAATATGCATAACAATAAAGTTCTGGATTTTTTTTCTTTGTCCATTAAGCCTAACAGAAAAGTATTTGGTATGATTTTTATATTATTTTTGAGAATTTTCTGTATTAAAACATGAATCTGGTCCCAGTATTTCTTTGTTCTGTCACAAGTCCAATAAAGATGATAAAAAGTTCCTTTTCCATATTTACATTTCCAATATACATTTGAAGCACCTGTATACATCTTTGACAATTTGTCAGTTGTTAAATACCATTGATACATCATTTTATAAAAAATTATTTTCAATAATAGCTCAATATATATTTTAAACCCACAAGTCTTCCCGTTGTTCAAGCATTACATTGTACCCCAAATTATTTGCTTCACTATTATTTCTCCAAATACAATTTCAATAGCAGTTTATAAACCTTTTCAATAACATATCCATCCTTATCGCACAGTACAATTTCAAATTCATTTTTTACAGAATCAAACCTATAACACTTTTTGTCTAATTAGATCGCCTGCGGTCTGATCTAAGCATAGTACACAAAATTGTCTGCTACAACGTCTTACCTGTCAACGACTTCTTCAGCTTCAACCACAATAATACACGGGCAAACAATCGATACAAACTCAAGGTAAACCGCTCCAAACTCGATTGCAGAAAATACGACTTCAGCAACAGAGTGGTTAACGGCTGGAATGCTCTACCCGACTCCGTTGTTACTGTTGCAGAGAAAAATAATTAGAGGTGAAATGAATCTTGTTTCCATGCTCTCAATCCTCAAGAATAAGACCGGAGGCCAGGAAAGAATAAAAGTAATGTATTTGCGAAACAAAAATAAGAACATCTAAGTCTGTGTCTACATGGTGAAGAACAAAGAGAAGATTAACACATGCGCAGTACAGGTATCACATAAGGTTGCATATCAGTGTACAGTGTCATGTCATTTCAGAATAAGAGTCCAGCTGACAAATAAATATGAACGTATTGACAAACTCCTTCTTTGTCAGTTGGGTGGATATCAGTTATCCATTAAAACATCACTTAAGGCACATCATCCCACGCAGGTATTCATGCTGCGCTGCTGGTAATGGTTTGTTCAGCATGTCAGCAATTTGATCACGTGTAGATACGTACTGCAATTGTACAAAACCTTGTTTAACCAACTGTTTAATATTTTTATAACGAATGTCAATGTGTCTGGACCTAGCACCCATGAAATGTGAATCAGAAATATAAACCACTGATTGATTATCTTCCATCACGGTGATTGGTGACAAATAAATATGAACGTAGTGACAGTTACAGCCTCAAACCCTCACAGCTTCAACCTCAAACTGTCTACCTGTGGACCTCACCCCATTCCTAAGAGGTCCGTAAAGGGGGCGTGCATAAGCGCACCAGCGTGCCTACCGTCCCTGTCCTACTGACCCCATTTATCCTTTGTTTATGTTTATGTTCATACCTATACCTGCTATCTTGTTCATGTTTGACAAATAAATAAATAAACAAATAAACAAATAGATAAATAGTTTAAATCTTTCTTTCAATTTTAAGTATGTAAATCAATGACAGATACAGCCTTCTGACTCTAACTCTTCCTTAGACTTAGGAGTAGGTTCACCTCGGTTAAAGAGCATTATTTGACCATAAGTCCAACAGTCTGGCCTCACCATCATTTCTTTTCTAACACAATCTTTCTGAGGTGACACCCAAAGAGGTAGCTTCATTGAGAATCTTGTTTTTTTATTTATTCTAGACCCTTGGTATGGCATGAAACTAACAAAATGTTAAAAGGTTATGATATTTATGTAGTTACTTCCCAAGCTATATAATCTAAATTATATTAAAGTAGCCAAAATATATTTACAATCCCCAAGGCATGTCACAACTTTTGAGCACTCCTAATGTTTGGAAATTGAAAGTTGAAACATTTGACAAACCCTAAGTCATGCTTAACAAAATGATTCCCAAAGTATTCATTTTAACTTTATCATAACACAAGTAGGCATGCCATCCAAATCTTAGTTAACTCCCCTCTAGTTCAGGGGTGGGTTCCTCCCGGATATGATGTCACCGAACCGGATTGGTCGGTGCCAGTCCGTGGGGGCTGCCATCTTTTTTTTTGAATGTTTTTGAATTATTATTTTTTTGAATTTTTTTTTTGAATTTTTTTTTCCTTCTGAGCATTCGCAGAAGCTGACTTCTGGCACAGTGCATGCGGTCACCATCTTTGGGGGGGGGGCTTTGGTTGTTTTTTTTATTTGTTTTGGATTTTTTGTTACTGCTCATGCACATGCCCACGAGGCGCGCCCACGCGGTGCGGGAGGGAGCGAACCGGCAGCGAGGTAAGTTGGAACCCACCCCTGCTCTAGTTTGAGCCATCTCTTACTTTGGAGACTCACCCATTCTTTCACCCAAACCAAACAGCAGGCATTGAAGTACAGTTTCAAATCTAGTAAACCAAAACCTCCTCTTTCTTTAGCATCTTGCAGTCATTTAAATCTAATTCTCTCCCCCCCCCCACCTTGCCATATGAATTTAGATGGAGAATTTATTCTGATTTGAACAGCACACTAAAACAATGAACATCTTTTAATTTGCCAAATGATATAACGTTATTGAAAGTCATATTGACTCTGTGATGCCTTTTGTGGTTCTTAAAAATTATTACATCTTTGATATTAATTATTGAAAATAAAATTGAGTAATTAGGAAGATGAGGTATAAATATTTATCATAAACAAATTACAATGTACATTTTTTGTCCTCTCAATCGGCTGTTTGGGTCCTGGCCTCAAATCTTGCAACTTTCATTGACACTATTTACACAAAACATAAAAACTAAATGCAATGCGGTTTTTGTTTTGGAATTAAACATTCATTCCTGAACTTTATAGATTCTTGCTTCTGATCATATAGAGTGGCAAGGGGTTACTGTTTGTATTGATGAAGTGCAAATTTAATACCCATTTTTGCAGTCTTTTGCTTATCCAGATGCAATTCCAGAATTGTGAAAGGTTTTTTTACACATTCCAGACACAGTCAAACACAATTTTCTGGTTTCTGAACATTCAGGATGTAGTGTATGTGAATAGAGCTTAATACAGGGTTTTTAAATAGACATAGAGATAAATATAGATTAGAATCTCCCTATTTTATTTTAATGGTTTGGTCCTCACAATGCAAAATCAGTATCTAGTGCTTGGTTTCTAATGACTGAAATAGGTATTTGTTTTTAAGGTTTTCCTGTATTAATCTCTGGCTGAAAAACTGGAGAATTTCTGAACTATATAGATGTTTAATAGCTTGAGTAATTCTGTAAATAGAAATTTAGCATATGTTTTTTTTTCAGTATAATGAAAAGAAATTTGATTTGTAAATTTCTTTCAAACAGGAAGCCCATTTTGGAAAAAATTCACATGAATAGTTGATGGAATGCTTGCATTTATTTAGCTACAAAGATGTGGAAGTTGTGTGAAATTCCTGTCTTTCAGCAGAATATTGTTCAAACATCTTTCTGCTGTTCTGCTCTGCAGTTTTCCTGTCTCTAACACTTCCATTTAATTAAAAGAAATTTCTCAGGATAAATACATTGCATCCCAGGGAGGGTTCAGAATGCTGAAAAGAAGTATAACAGTATAACAAAAATCCAACCTCTCAGTAATAACAGCATCAAGAAAAGGTTAAAATAAATGCTTGGCCACTTTGAAATAAAATAGAAAAATAGAAATCTGTTTTGCCGGGAAAGAAATTTGCAAGGCAGATTTTGGCACAGCTTTAAGTTTGAGATAATGATGCTCTGTGATTAATCATAAATAATCTTATACTTGGATTGTGTGTTTTCCCCGCCCTCTCCTTCTGTGCAAGAAATAAATCAGAATTTAATTTTCCTGCGCAGTAACAAATTTCTGGTTTCTCATCTCATACAAACTAGGAAGTAAGATTTAAAGGAGATGCTAATTTGTTAAACAAGTCAGCGGAACTACTCTGATTTGGCAGTCAATTACTAAACAAGCAAGATACATTTTATTTCAAATTATACTTCATTTTTAGCACTTCAATTATACTTCGTGTCTAGCTGTAACAAGTGTAACAGCATCTGTCCTTTGCAATGAAGTTCTCCCCAAGATCCTTACAATCCTATCCTGCTGATGTTTCTAAGGGCCTTGAAAACTGGCTTTTCACCAGGCCTTTGGCAAGAAACAGTGAAGCCCCCTCCCCTTCTCTCCATTATGAGGGTTTGTTCCTTTTCATTCACTTCCATTTGTTTTGTCACGTTGCCATCTTCACTCTTCAGTTTTGTCTATTGTTTTCTTGGTTGGTTGATTGGTTGGTTGTTTTTAACATTTTTTATTTGTAAGCACCCAGAGTCATTGGGAATAGGGAGGGGGGAGAGAGAGGGAGAACAACAAAGCAGACCCTCCAGATCTTCACTTGGAAGCTGCCCATGATGGGGGAGATAAGTTGAAATTGTAGGTGCTGATATGGACTCTGAAATATTGGACAAGACCAATCTGAAATTAAACTACTGTGTGTCTTCTTCTATGATACATAGGCATAGCAGAGAAAGCAATAATTTTAATGGAAGTCCCTTTCCTTTATGTATGTAGCAAAAAGCTACAGTTTTGCCATACATGCAACTCTCCAACAACTTGAACCTTTTTCCTGGCCCTTCTAAATAAGTGAATTAGAAGCACAACTTATATAAAAGCTGAACAACAACAAAAAAAGGTAATGACCATAAGGCTGCAATGAGAGTCACTACCATACAAGGGTCCCTCATCAACCCCTTGAACCATATTATGTGCTCTGGTTCCCCTTCAGCCGATGAGTCATTTTCTTCTAGCTCAAGTTGCAATATTTCAATTTTGAGTCTGAAACATTGGAACTCCATGGATTTGGAACTGTCTTCCTCCACCTGAATGCCCCTAAATCAGTCTTTTAGTGCTCAGCTGGAGGGAAGCACTGATAGGCTGATGGTGAACTCTGCCTCTTTTCAACATTATAAAATTGGCAATAATTCTGCCTTCAAAATGTTTTGGGGAAAACAGGAACTTGGATATGAATATGTGATAAAGCAGCTTTTCAGTTTATTATTGAGGAGAGGTTACATTATACAAGATTTTTGCCATTTTTTCTCTTATAAATATATTATAATTGGTACTAGTTAAATTTTAAATGACAGTTTTTAAACAAGAACATTTATGATTCATGTACTGCATTCATAAATGTGTGATACATTATTTGCTATTCATGAAGTTCAGGTTATGAAATCTTTATTTAAGTTATCTTAATATGTTCAGGATGCACTTGATTCCTTCAAATCATTCAGGATTAGGGCCAGAGGTATGTTCTTTTAAGAGCAACACAGAGAGATAGATGATGACATTGAGTCACCTGGATTGCCCTCACCTCCTGACTGCAGAATAAGACAAAGCAAGTAAAAAAGGTAATAGATTGCTATATCACATAGAATTTAGTAAAGACAGCAAGATATAGAGAGACATTGCTCTCAAAACTAAGCAAGGTCAGTTCTGACTAATGTTTAAGTCAGGAACTATGAGAAAATACCAGGGTTTTAGGCTAAAGTGCAAATATGACAACAACATTCCTGAAGAAGAAATGGCAAATCACTTCTGTATATCTGCCAAGATAACTCCATGAATATGTTTATAAAATCAACAGGAGTCAAACTTGACTTATAAGGAATCTCAATCTTTTAAGCATCTTAATAAAATATGTGTAAAACCTACCCTTTTTCCTCCAAGCAATGCTGATCTGGTCATTCCAGAAGTTAATTCCTGAGGTGGTCCTACCTCAAAACAGGACTCCCTGACATCACAAATTATCTCCAGTTTGGAATATCAAATTTAATCATCTCGAGGAAAGCCTAGGATTGGAATGGATAAGAAGAGAAGAAGAATAGATTTTGCACATTTCTAAACTTAAAATATTGATTGCCACCCTTCACCCTGATGGTGGAAACTCTCTTTGTTGTAGGAATAATTTCTACGTTATTGTAGAAACATAAAAAAAAAAAACATTTGTAGCCTCTTAAAACATAAATGAATACTGGATTGTTTAAACAAAGACCTCCAGTATCTTCAAATTGCATGTTTTGAAATAAACATATTTTGTAAAATTCAGTGACTTCTGCAGTTTTCCATTATCTAGAGAAGTAGGTTATTATAACAATATATGTGTGTATACAAATTTTACATAATGGTATTGATAAATGCTTTCTAGGATATTTTACTCACTTGCTCACATATATTAAATAATTTGTTAGTCCTTTCAGCATCCCTGGCTCTTCCTATCAGTGGAATCCCAGGGTTTCAAACAATATTACATTTATTCTTTCTGCTCACTACCACATCTCATTGTTCCCTCTTATAAATTTTAGTGACCTTATTTACACATCAGACAAAGTGGCTGTATTGCTAACTGGCCAAATATCTTGGTTCCATGTATATTTAATCTGGATGTTTTTAATATTTTTAGTGTTTTTACAGTTTTGGAATGTTTTTAGTATTTTTAATTGTAATGTATTTTTTGATTTGTAAGCCGCTCAGAGTCATTGACTGAAATGGGCAGCTATAGAAATTGAATAAATACATAAAGTCATAATTTTAATTGTGGTTTTTAAATAAGCTACCATTCATTGAGTTCACTATGCCATAAACAAACAACCAGATTCAGCTGTCAATATAGCAAATCATCAGGATGCCAAAATCACAGGCCCTGTATAGCAATGTGGTAATGTGGTGATGTCATCATGAAAATTGCACATTACTTGTGACACAAAATGTGACACAAATATGTAAATCACGGCATTTGCACAATGACTTTGTTATGTATGTTTTTGTTTTGTGATTTATCAACCACATCCATAGAAGCCCACACCATGCTAAAGTCCAAAAGATGATCAGTATATTGAAAGTCCAGCCGATTGCTCTGGTCAACGCTTTTCTCGTTGATTTGCATGGTAATGAAAGCTGAAATTAGACTTGGATAACCAGGGAAATTGAAGGTGAAATTTCTCAGGGTACAGAGATATCATAAATGAATAAAGAATTAATTTCTCCATTCATGGTAATCGCTTGTTATTCAATGTTCAGGAAACCTTCAGAATCATAAACATCAATTCCAAAACTTAACACACTTATTTCTTTGCTTGTTTGTCCTCTACTTTACAGTACCAATAACAGAATCTCAACAGGTTATTATCATTGGAATAATGATCAGGTATTACGATACCTGTACCATTGGACAGGTCTTTACTAGCACATATTGTGTTTGATCTAAATTTCTCTAGTATTCACAACTGGAATTCTGCATATGAGAAATATTTTTCCAATGTATCTGAAAAGTGGCAAGCAAGCTTCCATACCCATCAACATGTGGATAGTGAAGGATTATGGGAACTGTAATTCAGAGTATCTAGGAAGCACTGGCTTTAAAGCAAGTTGTCTTAGAAAGGACTGAAACATAGCATTATTTACATTATAAATCATTTGAACATTAATATGGAAGTAATCATGATCTGCTTTAGAAACATATTTTCTTCCTTTTCTCTTTAATAAGCTCTTCTTATTCTGGAAACATTTGGAATATACATGCAGGCAGTATTTTCAAAACCTCCAACAGTCACTAAGTAAGGTTATAGAGATATTCATTCAGTTTGCATTTTTTATGCAAACTAAACTATTTGCATCCCCCAAAGCAGTTCAACAACTGGAATTAACTTATTCATCAAAATGCACATTTTTGTGTGAACTTTAAAACTTAAAAACTGTGCGCTAAAATACATGCATAAGGGGGTAGATTGTACACAGAGATATTTTAATAAGACAATATCTGTAAGCCTTTTTTCCTTATGCATATTTTAAAGGAAAAAGTGCATAGAAAAATGCATATATATTTGGATATATATGGAGAAATACACACAAATATATGTACACAGTTTTATCATACTTTTCTATAAATTAATATGAGAATAAACTAAGCTTAACTCAAGGTTAAATAAATAAATAAATAAATAAATAAATAAAACGAACAACGTTGAAACTGATCCTTCTATCCATTCATACTACTCTTTTCTCCATATTTAATGCACTGCTGCTGCTATTTGTTTACTCATACCGTTCTTCCTACACTCTTCCTGTTCCGTAGGGAAATAAATGCAGCTGTCTGCACAAAGTCAAATGTCAGGCTTAGAACTAAAAAAAAAATAATACTTGCAGGCCAAGTAAACAAGACCGGGAATAAAATAACCATACATTTATTGAATTGCCTCAATACAAGATCCAGGTTGGTTGTTACTACATTAACACTGCATATTTTATAGCTGCATCAATTAATAGACAATAACTTTTAGGTATCATGACACTGACCAACAAAAAAAAATCTGTTGGAAAAACAATCATTATGATTCTAATGTTTGTTGAGCCTTTTCCTTCAGTCAAGTGTCCTTCTAACTCTAGTGATCCTCTCTGACAATATGCTAGTCATGATTAGCTGGACTAATTTACTAATTTACTGATTTAACTGCCTGGGTTCATAGAACACACTGAGCCATAAATATAAAACAATAAGTTGCAGGAAGCATGTACTGTAATTCTAAGGCCCAGGAATATTTCAGAAGTCAGAAATATCTTAACACTAACAAGCATGCAAGTTAGAAGAAGAACAGTCTTCTTAGTCTCCTGTTAAGAAAAGTCCAATGAACCACCAAAGTATAGGGTCCATTCCAGGGGTGGGTTCTAACTTTGGGAGTTGGGCGGCATAGAAATGCAAATAAATAAATAAATAAATAAATAAATAAACTTACCTCGCTGCTGGTTCACTTCCTCCCGCGCCGCGTGGGCGCCCCTCGTGGGTGCACGCATGCACAGTGCAAAAAAAAAATCCCCCCCCAAAAAAAGCCGAAAACAAGATGGCGACACATGTGCAGTGCCGGAAACTCAGCTTTTGCGCATGCACAGAAGAAATTTTTTAAAAAAAAATTAAAAAAAAGATGGCAGCGTCCACGGACTGGCACCGACCGAACCGGATCCGTGACATCATCGTGACATCACCAGCGGGTCACTACCAGTTCGGGCGAACTGGTCCGAACCTGGAGGAACCCACCTCTGGTCCATTCCTCCTTGAAGAAGTTTGTCTAACTTTGATCTGCATTCAAGAGTTACAGATCATGTGAATAAGGAGTACACAGAACCTCACAACCTATCACAATTTTTTGGTTTCTCAAAAAGTATATGAGCTGAAGGCACATCCTCAGTTATCCTGGACATTTCAGAAATGCTTTGGTCATATAATTCTCCCTGCTCAAAACAGAGATAACTTGAAACAATCCTCTGACATTGTCATGGAAGAAAATCATTTTGTAAGATGATCAGAAGGTTGAATATTCTACCAATGAAATAGGGCAATTAATTTTTTTTTTTAAAAAAACCTGTGTGTGGGAGTGGAAGCACCAGGAAGAGGCAATGAGAATGCATTTGTAAAACAGTGGGATAATTTGTGATCAATGCTGTATTGCCTTTTGCAGTGGGGCAGAGTGGAGGTTTTATACAATGGCTTTATGTTGTTATTATTCCTGTATCAATACTATCATTTCATACTGAAGAATTTGCCCACAGCAAAAGGCAGCAGGTTCCTGACATGCTGCTGCTCATTTTAATTCTTGAAATGAAGTCCTAGTTTTATCAGGAGAATTCAAAAGACATAGAAAAAGCCTTTAAAGATAGGATCCTTTATGTATAATTTGAAAGCCAATTTCCATAATTTTAATAGGACTGGTAATTCAGCTTTTTAGTATGTAAAACTTGAGGCCAGATTTCTTTAGTGAACCATGCAAAGATAAGTTTTTAAATGAATGCCTATTAGATGTTAATGAAAGAAGAATTGAAAAATAATTGGATGAAACTGTTGAATTTCTCCTGCATGCATGGGGAGAATATCTCTTCCTAAATGTCATTCTTTGCTCTTGTCTTTTTGACTTTTGGTTCCATTCTAAACAGTGAAACAAATTCTAATAGATATTAATGGACATTTTCCCAATTCTTACTCCAAACCATTGTGATGACAGATGTCCTTGCTATCCTTTGCTATGCCTTGAACATGTAATGTTTTAGTATAGCAGTATGGATAGTCTCAGCTGTATGTTGTACTGTAATCTTCCACTGAAGAACAACATTTGGAAGACGATCCATGCAAGATGATAAAGGACTATACTTCTTCATTTTAAGTAGTGCTCGGTTTAATGTTCAACCTGGTAGATTGAATGGGCACCTGAAGATTTATTTGCATTTATTTTGATCATTTATATGGATGCCCATCTCTCAGAAATAATTTATAAAGGTGGGAGATTCAATATGTAATATAAACAACTGATTTATTTAATGTAAACACTCATGCAGTTATTTAATTGACTTGAGGCTGTGTACATTTGATAATTTCTGCTGGAATAGTCTATGATAAAAATAAGATTGAAAACTATAAATAAATGAAAATTGAATTAAATAAAGGCATACTTAATACAGTATAAGCTGGGTGAGTACGTGCATGCATGAACCTTACCCAATTTCTTCTCTCCATGCAGTATCTAATAGGCTTACTTCCAATGGTACAATTAGGTGCTTTAGATTAAGCCACATCTGGCAGACCAATTGAAATTGGACAAACAGTTCCCTAGCTATAGTAGTCACTTGCCTACCTAACAATCCTCCAGGAGGATTGCCCAAGTTGCTGATCTGTTTTTTCAGAGGCAGTGCCCATCCATCAGGGATGTAATGAAATAGATGTAGTGCAGAGAAGAACAAACAGCAACTTAGTTTTGTTTGAGTTCAATTTCAGTTTGTTTCACCCCATCCTAGTACTTCCTCGCAGAACCACTGGATCAAAATGTACAACTAAGTAGTGTATAGGAGATGGGGGGGAGGCAGGGCAGCAAGTTAAAAGCCTCTAACTCAGTGTCAACTTCCCAGGAAAAACAAAGAACTGGCTTAGTTATGTGGTGTCAAGTTGGACAGGTATCTCATTACAAAAACACTTTCCTGGGAAAATGTGCACTGTTGGTTTAGCCATAAAACATTTAGAAGGCCAAGGAATGCTAATAAGCTAGGGAAAAACATACTGGGAGGCTGCAGAGCACTAGGAAAACATAAGGAAGTCAGGCTCTAGAAACAAACTATGTTTCATGGAATACTGTGTCTTTTTCAGATTGTCTTTGCAGTTCTGCCCCTAACCCCATTACCTCACACTTATATCCTAATAGTTTCACTGACCCTCCTAAGCACATGATATGTTTATTCAATGAAACGACTGGCTGCAATATCTAATCATAGGCTTATTCTAATTTACATAAGCCTATAAAGAGAGGCTGTCGTTCCTTGGGTCTGTCTTTGCCTTTAGCATGGTCAATAAACCAATATGTGTTTCAATGTAATGTATCCTGGTCTCCAGTTTACAAACTCTTTTGGGGGAAATATTTCTTACTGCATGTGATATGCGATTGGCTATCATCAGCGTACCAATAATACCATACCTAAACTAACCTGTCCCTGTAGATTTATATAGACACTAAGAAACAGGGCAGAAAGGGCAAAATCCTGCAGCTCCACAAGGAGATTCTCTTGGCTAATCTCTCTACCACCACTGATGGTGGAGCACATTGGACATGGAGCAAAACTAATACACACAGACAGTCCAGAAGGATACCATGGCTTATGAAATATAAGGCTGTCAGGAAGTATAAAAGAATCAGGATGGACACCCATCCAGGTCTCAACACAGGTTATCTACAAAAATAACTAAAGCAATCTCCATCTCATGTGGAATTCAGCATCTTGACTGGAAGTGATCTGAATACAGGTACCGGTAGTCCTCGACTTATGACCACAATTGAGGCCAAAATTTCTGTTTCTTTGTGGGACATTTATTAAGTGAGTTTTGTCCCATTTTACCACCTTTCTTGCTGCAGTTGTTAAGTGAATCACTACACTTGTTAAGTTAGTGACATGGTTGTTAAGTGAATCTGGCTTCCCCATTGATTTTCCTTGTCAGGAGGTCACAAAAGGTGATCACATGACCCCGGGACACTTCAACCGTCATAAATATGAATAAGTTGCCAAGTGTTTGAATTTTGATCTGACTATGCATCCCCCATGACTATGGGGATGTTGAAATGGTCAATTATGAAAAACGGTCATCAGTCACTTTTTTCAGTGCTTTTGTAACTTCGAACAGTCACTAAATGAACTGTTGTAAGTCAAGGACTACCTGTAACATACTTCCTTTAGGGCAATGTTTCTCCACCTTAGCAACTTTAACATTTGTAGATTTTAACTCCCAGAATTCCCCATCAGTGTGCTTTTGAGAGTTGAAGTCCATGCATCTTAAAGCTGCTAAAGTTGAGAAACATTGTTCTGGGTTGCTTTGTAATTACAGCTCAACAACAGGCTCCATAATTACAGCGGAGACCGCTGCATGTATGGTTGGCCAACTTTTTTTTTTATATCACAGTTCAATTTTATCACAATTGGATATATTTAGTTTTAGAAATGGCAGGCATCTAGGGCAGATGTTTATTTGTCTCTGCAAATGATTAGACGAGGAAGATTCAATTGTTTAAAGTGTGTTTAATTCATTTGGAACTGGGAAGAAAAAACCCCATCCTGATGTTCTCCAATTCACTGGATTTCTGAACATTATGCTACTTTCCCAAGACTACTCTTTATTTATTTTTCTCTCTCCTCCATAATCTTTTTTTCCCCTCCTTTGCCCTGCCATTGTGTCCTTCTCTTTACGCTTAACATCCGGCACAAGGCACGTATCCTTGTGGCCCACAGAGTTCCTCCAAGCATTTCTACCATAGTGGCATGGTTAGAACAATTAAATAGATGGAGATTAATTACCTTTCCTGCCATTAATTAATTTGATTTGATTTAAAGGCAAAAGAAATCAAACTGAAGGCATTGCTGTTGCTCAGATCTACTTCCTTGTCCTAACTCTGCCTGATTTTTGGAATGCAGTTCTGCATGCCACTCAGAAATAAAATGCAGATATTGTTTAAACTCTCAAGCGCGTGTAGGTGTCTGCAGCTATTTCTGGCATTTCTGTTTGTCCAGAATACCTCCATGGAGACAAATGAAGAGGAGCAAGGGAAGAAGGGCCTTCTCGTAAATATTTCTTAAGCAGGGGAAACCTCTCTGTGGCTTTGTGTTTGGGGACCTTCCTGCTATGGGCCCAATAATCACGCCCTGGTCATCCTGATAACTGTAGGGATGCTAAGCTACTTTACATTGGGTGGCCTTTAGAATGCAAAACATTTCAAAGTCCAGCACAGCTGCCAATGTAGTAACAGCTGAGAGGGGTTATTGTTTAAAAGAAAGGAAAAAAATAAAAGAATTCCCAGATAAGTCACCAGGTTACAAAAAGATAATAACTGAGTATCACATCTTAAGTACCATATGTAATTAAATGGAGATTGATTTATATTATGTTTAATGTATACAGCAACTGTCCTCAGCTCAAGCATCATTTTCATCATTAAGAAATTGCATAGGACCGTAATGGCGAACCTATGGCACGCGTGCCACAGGTGGCACACGGAGCCATATCTGCACGCGAGGCATTGCCCTATGTCAGCTCCAGCGCGCATGTGCGCGCTGGCCAGCTGATTTTCGGCCTTCTAGAGGGCAGAGGGAGGCCATTTTCCCCCTCCCCAGGCTTCAGGAAAGCCTCCTGAAGCCTGGGGAGGGCGAAAAACAGACCCAACGGGCTTACCGGAAGTTTGTTTCCGAACTTCCGGTAGGCCCCTTGGGCCCGTTTTTCACCATCCACAGGCTCCAGAGGCTTTCCTGATGCCTGGGGAGGGCAAAAAATGGCCCAACCGGCCTACCGGAAGTCTGGAGGCTTCAGTGAGGTCTGCGCGCATGCGCAGGGGGCCATGTGGGGGGGGGGTTGTGCGCGCATGCGTGGGGGGAAGGGCATTGAATTATGGGTGTGGGCACGGGCGCGCTATCGCGCCCACATGCACCCTTTTGGCACCCGAGCAAAAAAAGGTTCGCCATCACTGGCATAGGATGTAGCAGTGCTAAAAGACTTCCTTACCAGGGCTCCTTGAAACAGTCAATGCAGCTTCCATTAGTCTTTTTTTTTTTTCTGCCCTGCTGTAGATTGTGGCAATAAACAATCCCCATGATGAACTGAAGTCTTAAATCAATCCCCAGATCTTTAACCTTAGGCAAAATTTATTGTCAATTTATAGAATTTTTTGAGAAACAAGGTAACATAATTCTTTTTCCCCCTTCAGCTGAACAGGGCAGGAGGAATAATATAAAGGAACTAGAATTTGTTCAATTCTGTCAGTACCATCACTAATAAACTGATGTCAGCTTCTCAATACTACTAATAAAATATTCACACTGCTATTTTGTCTCTCTATTTTATCTTTCAGGGAAGAGACTCAGATTTAAAATTTTCAATCAGTCCCCACCCCCCTTCCATGGCATTTTTAAATAGTAAACCATTTAATGCTAGTCACAGACTTGAGTCAGAAATATTCAATGAAGCACATATAATGCTGAATGACAACCTTCAATAGAGCTCCCTTTGCCAAATTGGTGGCCTACAGTCTTGTTGGACCAACTAGTAGGAAATTAGGAAGTTACAATCCTAACACACAGTGGCATCTGCAGGTCTCACCCTTTCTGAAGAAAGCAGCATTTCAACAATAAACCACAAGCTCCCCTCTTTGCAATTATGTGTGCAATGTCACAATGCATATAGAAAAGGAGAAGGGCTTGCACCGTAACTTCACAATGCTGTTTGTGTCATTCTGACCCTCCTTGTTTGTGTTATTCTGACCCACCCCACCCTCATAGGCAGACGCCACAGGTAACACATCTATAAACTGTGTCCAACCCAACACAAAACCATCAGCTCCTTTTGTATAATACTGTAACACTGCACTGAAAGCATTACATTGGCATGCTCAGTATAGCAGTCTGTCAGCAGCTCCATGTTCAAATCACTATTTGGACTCAGAGTCTGGCTGCACACGCTAGGATCATCCTTCCGAGGTCGGTAAAATGAGGACCCAGATTGTTGGGGGCAATATGCTGACTCTGTAAACTGCTTAGAGAGGGCTGTAAAGCACTGTGAAGCAGTATATAAGTCTAAGTGCTATTGCTATTGCTATCATCATATATGTCTGCTTTTTTACTCTTCTATTTGTCATGGCTGTGAGGGCCAGGATGGCAGTACAGCTGCATCTGATTGCTGTCACCCATTTAGAACCACCCAGGCAGCACATGTAGTTTAAGGGATGTACAGACGCAGGAAACTTAGATTCCCTTTGTTGCAAGGGTGGGTTCCTCCTGGTTCAGACCGGTTCTCCCGAACCGGTAGCAGCCAGCTGGTGATGTCACGATGATGTCACCAAACCGGATTGGTCGGTGCCAGTCCGTGGGGGCCACCATCTTTTTTTAATTTTTTTTTTAAAAAAATAATTTTTTTTAAAAAAAAATTCCTTCTGAGCATGCGCAGAAGCCGACTTCCGGCACTGTGCATGCAGTCGCCATCTTTTTTTTGGCTTTGTTGTTGTTGTTTTTTTGGATTTTTTGTTACTGCGCATGCGTGCGTGAAGTACGCACGCGCACCCACAAGGCGCACCCACGCAGCGTGGGAGGGAGCGAACCAGCAGCGAGGTAAATTGGAACCCACCCCTGCTTTGTTGCAACTGTGGTGCTGATATGCAAAGTATTAAAAATATTGTGCAAGACTGCCCAGTGCTTAAAAAACAAAATGGCGGCACCCATTGCGCCACTGAAAGAACCGGTTCGGGGGCGTGGCAGGCCTGGGTCGCTGCCGGTTCTAACGACCCAGGCCGCCAAGTTACTACCGGTCCTAAAGAACCGGTCCAAACCAGGAGGAACCCACCTCTTCACCAGGCCACTGCTGTAGCACCATAAAAGTTTTGTGTATAATCACATGGATTGTGTGTATATGTTTATTCTCTTTGTCATGTTTTCATCATGCACTAAATAAATAAATAAATAAATAAACGTGTTTACCTCTCTGTGTCTCTATATCTATCTATCATCTATCTATCTGTCTATCATCTATCTATCTAACTTCAGTAGAAGCTGGAAACAAATCACCAGTTAAAGTCATGGGTGTATTCATGCAACATAACCAATGCATGGTTAAACTAGGGATTATTTGTATGGACCACACCTTGAACATAAACTAACCATACCTAGACTGAGTCTGCACAATTTGCTAAGCTAAATTGTGATTGCGATTGGTTAATTTGGGTCCTTGCAAACACAGTATGGTACATTTTCTGTAAATGCAAAACATTTTCTTAAGACTGTTTTTTTTTTTGTTTTGTTTAACTATTGACTTAGTACCGGAGGGCACCTGCATGAAGCTGAGATTTTGCAGAAATAACAAGCTGCATGTTTTATCATTTGTTCAAATATTGCTTTTCTGCCACTTTGGTCCTCAAAATGGTTTGCCATCGTTACCATACATTTAAGAATTATGTCCAAAAATCCAAAACAGTATAATTAAAAATATAGAGCTCCTTCACTGCTTACAAACTATTACTATCACAACAAATAAGGAATGTTGCAACTTGAATGAGAGGTTGAAAACCTTTTAGATTATAATGACATAGCTAAGAAGATCTGAATTCAGATTTTCAGATTAACTGCATTTTAATCATCTGTGCTAATTTGCATGTTTGTAAATATGCTTGTACCCATGCAAGTGTAAAAAAACACACACAAACACAATATTCTATTCTTTTGCCCTGAATTGTTATCTCTTATAAAGTTTCAAGATTTTCACCTATCAGCTCCTTCATGAATGAGCAGAAGTAGACTAGAACCATACTTAACAATCTGGATACAGTAAATAAGAACTGAGTTCTTGCCCATAGAACTACAAGATGAGAAATTAAGTAATATCTCTATCTGATGTCTATAATATCGAAGCAATTTTTTCTCCAGGAAATGAATTACTGGCCATCCATTTGCAAGGGTCCTGATTATGTGGAGAGAGACCAACCCAAAATATCTTTTCCCCCCCCCCTTTATTTCTTACCATTTATTGGCAAAGAATAGAGGGCAAATGGAACAGTGGCTTCCAGTTACCAGAGGCTGGGACGATCTCCAGAAACTGCCACTACAGAAAGTGAAGCAGTTGCAACAAAAACAGTGAGACTTTCTTTGCTCTCTTACCACACTTTCAGATCCAATCTAAATATACAAAGTATATTGAGCGAATTTACTAGTTGATTCATTTAACTTTGGGCACCGGAGGACAGACATTCCAGAATGTCTGGTACAATTGCTGCTATAGCCAGCATGAGAAACTGTGGTTAAAGAAGAACACATTTCTAACCAGCATGGTACCGTATGTCACTTTGAAAAGTGAAAGAACAGTAATATGAAATAGCAAGGTAATTTCTAAACCCAACATTTATTTTTAAATAAATAAATAAATAAATTTATTTATACATTCCTGCAGCAAACAACCCAGTTCATGATACTGGGGAAAAGATGTCTTTATCAGACGTTGTGACAACAATGGGATTTTATCCACTTTGTTTCCAGATGAAAGGCAAAGATTAGAAAGCCTACCAAATACTAGATGGCAAGAAATTAAAACAGAAAACTCCAACTCTCTTGTGTCATCTAGTAGCCATCTAGATCTTTACAGCCAATTTTGGTAGGGCATCAGCAAGCTTAAGATTACCATCTGCAATGGGCTTTCCATACTACCAGGTAATACACCATGGAGTCTAGAGTTAGGAGTATTGCAGCTTTGCTCAATTAAAGTGACCTTTATTGAAACAATGGGAAGATGCTAGCATAAGTAGACAGAGCCATGTATAATTCCCAACAACTCCAAATGAAAGGACTGACTGACAAGAGAACTGAAAGATGTTTGCTTCCAACTTCAGAGCTGCTGCCAGCCAAGACTGTTTGTGTCTTGGCTGGCAGTCTGACCTGGTGTAAGAGGTCATCCAATGTTGCAATGACAGATGATTGACTAAGAAAGCTCTAAGAGTAATGCTTCTTATGACTTTATGAAGCCTGCATATCGTTGGCTGTTAACTGTTGATGGGGCACCTCCTTTCCTGTGAAGCCTTCCAGGGCCACTAAATTGCAACAGCTTCCAGAGGCTACCTATATTGAACTTTAGAAAATAAGAAATAATCTTATAGCATTTTTTAAAACTAGCACATTTATAGTAAATAATAAGTGGTAACTAAGGTGCCCCAAGGATCCAAATTGCTTGCATTTCCAATTCTCTTACATGGGAGCAGTATCTCACCATCAACATGACATAGGCCGCTTGAATTTTTATTTCAAGTTACCAGAGGCTGGGGAGATCTGTCCTCCAGCCTACCAGGAACCTCTTCATTCCAGTGTGAAAGATTTACAGCCAGTTATGAAGTACTGGAGTTGAGAATCCAGCAAAGGAAGCAAAAGCATACCTATGGAGCCCTGGAGAAAAAGTATCCAGTAGTTCAGTCTTCACAAATCCAGAGCTAAGAGCAGAGGCAGGAAAGAAAATAATTAGGAGCAATGTTCTAACTTACTGACATCTTGATAGATGTTGTTGAAAATTTACAGTCAAGGTGTGCTGCTGATTGTTTAGGGTTTTCCATCAAAATAGAGTACCTATAGTAGACATTTGCTGCCTCCATAGCCAAAATGCAGAGCCCCCAAGTGCAAAATGTTCAGGACATAAGCACTGTAATGTCTTGACGTGTTTTTTAAAATGACATTTTCTCTCTGCGGGAACCTTATCATTCTTTCTAATGAATCTAGTGGATTCTCCAGTTCCAGTTCTGTCTGTCATCTTGAAAGTAGCTTTAGCATCCCTTTGATCTATACCCAGGGGCCATTGGGAATAATGAAGCCTGTGATCAAAAAGACCAAAATGAGGAAGGCGGGAATTTCAGTACTAACTAATGATCTCTGTGTGAGAGAGAATATCTGTTTTGTGCCATCATTTGGGCAATTTGCTGGTTAGTGTCTCTTGTTGTGTTGGCAGAATATATTTCATATTTCAGAAGAGTTCGTTTCATAAAACATTCACATATTGTATAGAATTAAGCCAGGATTCACATATTGTATAAAATTACAATGTGCATTCACATACAGTATTGTATAGAATTAAGCCAGGATTTTTCACTATGAATCGTTGACGGGACATAATAGCATAATTTGCATAGAACCCTACTTACACTAGAATTACATTTCAAAGACCAAAATGAGGAAGGCGGGAGTTTCAGTACTAACTAATGATCTCTGTGTGAGAGAGAGGTTCAAAATTAGGCAGAGAAATTTGGCGAACAATTTAGAATTCTCTAAATTTCTCCATAGAAAGAGAACTCATAAAATTTCTCAGAGACGGGATTCTTCCCTTAACCATAAGAGGAGACCCATTTTTGAAAAAGCCAAAACGCAAGGAATTAATGCCTGATGCCTTCCCTTACAGAGAAAATGAAACAGGAAAAAGTAAGGAAATGGTAGGCATGGTGTCCAATAAAAGGAAAAAAACAAAATCTACAGAATGACCAGGTTGCTAGTCCTACTTTTGGTTGATAAACAAGGCTAAACATCACCATTCAGCACCAGTTTTATATTTTCACTTTACTTTTTGTTTCCAAGTGTATATGGTACTTAAAGATATTCTCAGAAAATAAATATGGTGGGTTATTGCAACCCAATTCTTCATGATGTAGCCTACCTGTATATTACGTGTATACATACCTACTCTGAAAATAAGACAAAAGTAGATATGATAACAGGATAATGGGAAAGAAACAAAGTATATACTTGGGGCAATTCACATTGGTATACTTTCTTATGAAAGTATGTTCTATTTGTCATTTTGTGAATGGACGTATCCATTCATAGCAGCCATTTTACAGTATGTGGTCAAAATTCCAGGAACACTTTCTACATTTATTTATTCACTGAGTACATTTTGTAAAGCTACTGAGGATTAGATGTATTTGGGACTTGGCATACGGGAAAAAATACCTTAACCTTAATTGATGCCAGACTTATTTACGTAAAAAAAAGCTCAAAGTCTAATGCTGAAAGGTTGGAGGCCAGGCCAACCTTTATTGGCTTTTCTCCCGGGAATATGACACCAGTTGATAGTGTCTTATGCTCTCTATGAACTACTACAATTCTATTTACATGAGATTGCCTTTGAGGCCACTCAGAAATTGCAATTGTTGCAAAATGCAGTGGTATAGATGCTAGTAGGCGAGATCTACTGCAGCCATAAAACACCATTACAATGGATTTCAAGATGCTTCTGAGAACAATTCACAGTGCAATTTGCACCTTATGGACCTTCCCATCTGGCACTTTCACCCCTGGTGGAGATTGTAAGGTAAGGTAAGGTGAAATGAGTAACAGCTTTTCTACTTTTCTATGGTGGCTCCCAATTTATAGAACAATGTCCCCTGAGGTTCAAGTTGTACCTACCTTGGCATCATTTACAGAGACCTTGAAGACAGTTATTTCTCAGGACATTGATGCCTAATAGTTATGAATGATTATATGGTACCATGATTTTATGTTGTATTTACTATTCTTTTATTGAATTAATTTTAATATGAGAGTAAATCACCAAAAGATAGTCAAAGTTGGCAATATATATATATATAATAAATAAATACACAATAAATAACATGTATTCTCAAATGCTATATCCTAGATCACAGAAAGCACAGAACAATTATGGCTTTCCCAGAATTGAATGTAGCATTTTTTTTTTCCTTTTCAGGGCTGGCTCTAACCGCATTTTAAAAAGTTATAACAAATGACCCTTATATATATATACCAAGAAGTACAGTCACAGCTCAAGGAAGAGCAACTGGACAAGGATTATTTCTGATAAATGATCTCAAATGTTGAATTTCCCAGATCTTTCAAAGTTCAAAGCCTTTATTGTCATTGTACATCATGTATACAACGAAATTGGTTTAGCCTCTACTGGTGCAGTCCATTCATGAACACAATTTGTTGAATATGAAAAGATGCAAATCAGATTTTTTTTTTTTTTGAAATTCCAGTTAAGAGAATTCGAGTCATTCCTTAAAATTGTTTTGCGGATACTTCAGTTGCTTAAAAGATCAATGCAATCAGAAGAGGACATTATACTTACAGATTACAAGGAGAACCAGTAAAATGAATCAAAGTATTGAATGATTAAAGCCACACACGGAACACAACAATAAAATTTAAAAGTGCAGAAGATACACAAAGATTTATACATAAATGTTATATGCTAAAAGACCAAAATGAGATAATATGTGCTCTTTAAAAGAGAACACAGGCAGTAATAAACATTTTTTTCTTTGCTGAGCAACATGTGGAGCATGTTAGAAGGTGGATTACTGCAACAAAATCTACATGGGGGTATTCCTAAAGATGATCTGAAAATTGCAACTGGCCCAGAATGCAGCATTGTGCAATATTGGATTCTTCACAGTTAGATCATGTTACACCACTGCTGAGTGAGTTGCACTGGCTTCCAGCTTCTTTTCAGCTGCAATTCAAGCTGCTGGTTATCACCTTTAAAACCCTGAATATCATTGAACCAGATAATTTGCAGGACCACCTTCCCTGATGGTACCTGGCTGGTCCACCAGGTCAGGTAGGGTGGGCATACTCTGAGTTTCTTCCTTTAAACATTACCATCAAATGGGACCTAGGCAGTATGTCTTCTCAGTAGCTGCTCCTGCCCATTGGAATACTCTTCCTCCACATTCTGGTAGGTGCCTATCCTCCTGGCCTTCCAAAACTTTGTGAAGACTTGGCTGTTCCCACAAGTGTTGGGCAAAATGATGATGGAACCCAATACATTGTTTATTGATGAGTGGTTGCCAGGAGTTTTTGTGTTAGTTTTATGTGTTTTACTGTTTTTACGATAATACTGTTTGTAAGCTGCCCAGGGTTATGGTGCATAAGATGGGTAGCTATATAAGTCTTAATTAATTAAATTATCATTTTAGAAATCTATTGGAATAATTAAAAATCATAGGCTAGTGCAGTCCAAGAGTATCAAATTTAATAGCAAACTTGAAAGTAGTTTTATATCCTATACCTGTGATGGCGAACCTATGACACGCGTGCCACAGGTGGCACGCGGAGCCATATCTGCCGGCACGTGAGCCGTTGCCCTAGCTTAGCTCCAGCGTGCATGTGCGTGCCAACCAGCTGATTTTCAGCTCACGCGGAGGCTCTGGGAGGGCATTTTCGGCCTCTGGAGGGCCTCCAGGGGGCGGGGGAGGGCGTTTTCGCCCTCCCCAGGCTCCAAGAAAGCCTCTGGAGCCTGGGGAGGGTGAAAAACAGGCCTACTGGGCCCACCGGAAGTTGGGAAATGGGGGAGGGGGGTCATGCACGCATGTGCAGGGGGCGGGGCAGCATGGGGGGTCACACACACATGCACAGGGGCGGGGCATGTCGGGGGCATTGAAATGGGTGTGGGCACGCATGTGGGGAAAAAAGGGAAAAAAGGTTCGCCATCACTGTCCTATACATTCAAGAAGGCGCCATATGATAAAGAACTAAGAACTAGAAATACACTGTAGGGGAATTATGTTGTATCAAAAGCCAAAATAATGAATGAAAGATTGATTTATTTTAAAGTCCAGTTGCCTCTTGAATAACACCTTTAGGACATTGATTTATTTTAGTACATATCAAGATGTTCTTGATTTGGGGGAGGGAAAGGATCAAACTTTCAGCAAAGGGCTGACACATAGTAATACCAGTATTACAATACTGGTTGAATGGCATCAACCAGCTGAAAATTCATGGCAATACACAAAAGTCTTGGTTCACAATTCACAGGCTATGTAGTTGATCTTAGGTCAAGGGAACTGCCAAGTTCTAATGCAAACCACTAGTCTATGTTCCTATTTGCACAGTCTAAGCTAAGAACAGGCAATGTTGTCCTGATATTTGTCTAGAAATTTGGCAGGGCAATCTGGCCAACCCTGTATGAAATTACTTATGATTATCACTGATAATGGCACCCAATGGAAATCTGTTCAAGCTACTACAGCATAGTATCTAGGTTGGCATTGGAGGATCTCAGAGCGGCATCAAATTTGTGGTAGGGATTTTAGTCAAACTCAGAATTTCATGGCCCACACAGTCTCCATATGCTTATCCCAGGTCATCTCAGACTTATTATATATGAATGTTGAAGCACTGAATCTTGTTGTCACCTCAAAACTATGGCAATGTGATCCCAGTCTTTTTTATGTATTTATTATTAAAGTGCTGAAATCCAAAGAGTATAAAAAGGGAGTTCTTCCCTTTTTACTGGTGGTATGCTTATTTTAGAATTTACCCTACAGTTTTCATATGTTTACCAGTTCAAAATAATGGGAAACTGTTGTCATTTTTAGCAATGGATTGCAAAAAAGGGAGGTTGGGGGCTTTGATAACTCTTAATTTGTCTACAGAACAGTATTATTAAAATAAGCCAATAAGAGAAATAAATGATATCTCAAATTTCAAAATAGGAAGTGGATTTTTCAGCCACACCAGCTATAGGATTATTTAAGAAGATAGAGTCATGTTGTTCCACATTCCTGAATCTTTACCATGTGAATTTCAGGCAATTATTCCTATGTATGGCATCAAAATGATGTCTCAGTGATCAGTAGATAGGAATATGTGTTGAAAAGGCTTAAAAGTAGATAGAAGCATAATTCGTAAGGTGTGTTCCTTGTATTTGGAATGGAATCTTTAGAGTTTTCTTTGTTTTTCTTTTAAAGCTTAGAATATTTTTTTCTGTGTTTTCATCTTCACAATAGTGACAGAGCAATATTCAGCAACTGTGATCAGAATGAACTTCCAAAGAGCTCTGAAACTCTAGGTTGCCACCCTTGCTTTATGGTCAAAGTAATTTGGGCTTTAAAATGTGTTGCCTTTTAACAGGTAAATTAATAGTCACAGCTTACCTTAGTATGCATCACATCAAGAACAGCAATGTCATTATACAAATACTGTATATGCTCTGAAAACGTCAGAAATAATTTTACGATGCATTTTTTTAAAAAACATGGTTATAGATCTGACAACAACATTGAACATTGCTATAATAAATCTTTTGGCTTTTTGAAGGCTTTTAAGAAAAGTCCTTCAGCTAAGGTAAAATGCTAAATGGCATGATATTGCCATGTGATAATTAAAATTAATTTGGAGGGGCTGCCTAGAATTTAACTGAATGGTAGACAAATTTGGAGGGGCTGCCTAGAATTTAACTGAATAGTAGACAAAAGGCTCTTTTTGTGTGCGAATCTGCCAGAACCAGATGTTCCCCAAACATTAATGCAAAATCAAAAGAAACTTCACATGAATGCTTAGAAGCAGCTGATAAAAATGGATCAAAGGGCTCAAGCAAATCACTTTTCAGAGTTTGAATGGACTTATGGAAATTATATTTTGATATTTGGATAATTTCTGTGGTTAATATATAGCTCTCTTAGATGTGTGAGATGAATGGACAAAATACAGAAACAACTTCCCCCGAATGATAATTTTTGGTTCCTTTTTAGTTAATCTACATAAGGATTTTGTTTGTTAGATAGGATTTCTGGTTGCCGAAGAGTACAATTCTACACATACAGTATTTGCCGAAATACAGCTCTCTGTTCAGTATAGTTAACAGGGCTTCCTGTTTAAGTGGGTTTAAGATTGGAGCTTAATGTTTCCAACAAGGCAAGTAGAAGTAGAATATTTTCTATTTTTGTATAATCCTGTCTTTTTTCCAAGGAGTTCATATTATATCAATGGATCTTTTCTACCCTTTTTATCTTTACAATAATTCAATAATATGAGATAGGGTGAAGTCTGAGAGATGTTATGCCTAGACACAAAGTTGTTTTTGCAAAATGTCGCTCCTTTCTGATTCTTTCTTCTTGTCAGAACCACAACAAAATGTTCACACATTTCTTTTGAGTTTCATAATTTGCTGAATAAAAGTCTATTCAATTTCCATAGTACTTTAATCTGATTATGACAAAATGTTTATTTTTGTCTAATTTTTGTCCAGACTGCTTCAGTCTATTGCCCGGTTTCTATTCTTTTCCCCCAATTTCAGAATATCAAGTCTAAATTACATGCTTAATTTTTATTTCCTGGCCCTCTCTTAGGTGCTTATAACATATAATATATGATTCCCAGATGTCTCCTTTCTAAACTTGCTGGGCCAAGGCCAGCTTCTTTAACTTCAGGTACACAAAATATTTCCACACCCTGATGAGGCAATTAGCACTGCTTTCCACCCACCATCCAAAGGAATATGAGCTATTTTGTGAAAGAGAAGCATTCTGTTGTGTCATTTCTTTAGTCCCTACAGATGCGCAGTGACCATTTAAGGATCCACAGATGGCTTTCCATAAATTACTACTTGCAGTATGAATTAATTGTTAAATTTAAGTGCTAGATGGCCACCTGTTCTACCTTCTTCATTTGTAATGGCTTTGCCCACAGTTATTTCTAATGAATCGGAATATTATAAGGATGGTGCAGCAAAAACGGCTGTGGTTTGGAATTAGAATGAACTGCAGATGCTGAGATTCCAAAAACTTTTCCAATGTTACATTTTGATGGCATCTTTAAGAGGAAATCCAGAAGAATAGTAAGTGGTTATGTAGATTTTATTAGCATTAGTATTGACTCATATGAAGAACATCTCTGTCACTGTTCCATGACTAAAATTATCTCTTATATTGCAATGAAAGCTATGAGCAAAATGAGGCACCAAGGAAGTGATCCCAAAGCAATAGTAACAGCTTAAACTGAGATATCTAATTGTTCTTTAAAAGGTCTACAAGAATCAATAATCAGAGCCTTTGTTAGGCAGCGAGAAACCCAAAGAGCAGAATATTAATAGAGCCCACTTCACTAGGATCATCAACACAGCAGATGACAGCAGTAGCTTAGGCATGATTATTTCCTGATTTCTAAAATTTCCCTGTGTCAGGAACATTTTCTTCTTTCTGAACATTTGCTCTAATAAAGTGCCCTGAAGCCTATGCTTTGCCAGGAGACCATATGTGCAGAGAAAGATGTGAAGCCTGATAATTTATGCTTCAAAAGGAGAAAGACTAAGTAGATGCAGAACATCTCTCACATCTACATAAATAGTTCAAATCCTTTTGACTCCTTAATAGTAAGAAGCTGCTGTATTCAGAACTATTTAGTGATCAACCTTTAGTGGATGAACTGATCTGAGGGGAGAAAAATAGTAAAGACATTTCCTGAACCAACTAAACTTCAGGATTGGTCTGGAGTTGTAGATGACTCCTATCAGGCATTGGCCTACATAAAACTGTATGATGAAGCAATGAAAATAAGGTAATTATGAGATTTCTTTTTTTTAACAGGGACTTTCTGTACACTTGAGAAAGGTGATGCAGGTGGGCTATTATCATAAAATGGACTGATGAGCAATCAAGAAGACATATTTTCTCTTTGAAATAAACTCATGAAAGCACATACCAAAAAATAGTTATTTTGGGCTGCCTTGAGGAAAATGTATCTAAAATGGTAGATTAAACAATTCTACAACTAGCCAAAATCAATATAGCCTAACAAAGCCATAGTTTGAAACTCTTTTCTTCCAGTTAATATATACTAGAATGTGGTTCTTTTGCTTATTGTCTGCTCTTGCGAAACATTGGTAAAGGTTTGCAATCAGCAGTTAATCTTATAATTTTATTGACAGTATTATAAAGTTTGGTAATATAGTTGCATTTGGTATGCTATGTACCAGTATAGTAGTTCCATCTCAAAAATCTTTCCTAACTGGAAAAGCTACAGAAAAGGGGAAACAAAAAAAAAGAAGAAGGAAGAACAGACATATATTTGATTAAATATCTTCAAATATTTTTTATAAAGCAGGGGATAAAACGCCAGGAAACCTATAGTCAATGTTTATAAAAGTATGAATCTTCAGCATTCAGAAGGCAAAGATTATTTATTAGCTCTTTCACTGGATTTGTATCCTGTCTTTCTACAGAAATTGCACTCAGGACTACTAAAAAGCAGTTGCCAATTACTTCAAGAGTCATTTGTTGGCAATTATTTCAAGTTGCCAAGTATTTCAAGATAGTTTGTTTATGGAATTTGTATAGCTGCCCATTTTATTCTCTGGGCAACTCACCAAGCAAAACATAAAAACAAGATATTACAAAAAGCCGAGCCCCTAAAAGAATAATCCAATCAAACTATGCATGTTGGTCTCTGTTAACAGCCTTGGCCAAGTTAATCAAAAGCAAGCCTGGTCTTCAAAGTTTTCCAGAAGGCATATAGGATCAGGGCTATCCAGATCTCAGGGGGATTCTATTCCATTAGGTGGGCACTGCATCAGAGAATGATTTCTTGGGTCCCATTAGATGGCACTGTTTCATGGAAGGGACTCAGAATTTGCTCATTCCATTGGACCCAGTGGGTTGGACAGTCAGATCTCTCTCTCTCTCTCTCTCTCTCTCTCTCTCTCTCTCTCTCTCT
>QLTV01004001.1:0-12613 GCA_003457575.1 Thermophis baileyi | reverse complement strand
GGGACGGACCCCTCTCTCAAGGAGGCGTTGATTACAGCCTGGAGCCAGCCTCGTGTCACCTCCCTGCTGGCTGAGACCAGCCAGGAGGGGCACGGGTCCAATAAACAAGTGGAGGAGCTCATCGCTCCAATAGCCTTGTCCACTTCCTCAGGAGTCACAGGCTCAAACTCCTCCCACAAAATTGGATTAAGACCTGCCCCTGTCATCTCAGCTTGACTTGCCCAATCAGAGTCCAGGTCCATCCGAATCTGAGCGACTTTATCCGCCAAATACTGTACAAATTCCTCAGCTCTCCCCTGCAAAGGTTCCTCCTTTCCCTCAATGTTAAGGAGGGAACATGCTATGCAGCAATGCATCCATAGAATTCATAGTCAAAAGGACTCCTTATTGGGCAAAAATGCCATCTGGGCACTTGCATACAGTTCAACCAGGAAGAGGCAAGTCTATGGTGAATCATATGATAATGTGATCATATCATAATGTGAATATTTTGCACATTATTTTTTGCACAAAATAATGTGCAAAATAGTGACAGCAACCGAGGACGAAGAGGAGGAAGAGGAGAAGGAGAAGGAGAAGGAGGAGAAGAATTTACTACTTTTATCTCCAATTATATGGAAATTAATTGTTAAAGTATTTGAAAACTTGGGTTCATTCTAGCTTTTTTATAGGGCCATCTGTTTGTAGTATTATATTGTGTTCTAGGCTTTATGTATGTTTTTATGCAACCTCTGTGAACAAAGTGATTTATCTTTATTATTTTTCATTCTCACTGAAAAACTAATCACTTTAATTATAGAATATCTTGCCACAAATCACAAAATCCTCATTATGATGTGCAAAAAAAGATTTAAAAAAACAGGAAAATGTCTAGTGACATATGAAAGCATTCTGTAGCATGGCAGTTGAATACACATTCTTCTACTGTACGTACTATGTGACAGCTCTCTTTGGTATTTTATCTTCTTAGTCATTTTGGCAATTTATGCTCAGCACAGTTAGTCTAATTTCAGACTTTCTGCCTCATGCCTGATCATATAACGAGCCTTTCTTCCTTTCCCCTTTTCCTTTCCCTTTTCTTTCTACTTGCTTTACCACAGGGTTATTAGAAAATCCAGCTAATCTTTTGTAAAACCAAGGAAGTCCACCTGACATGCATACAGATACTGTAGTTCTCAACTTACGACCTCAATTCAGCCCAAAATTTCTGTTGCATTTTGTTGCTAAGCAAGGCATTTGTTAAGTCATTTTTGCCCCATTTTACAACCTTTCTTGCCTCAGTTGTTAAACGAATCACTGTACTTGTCAAATTAGTAACATGGTTGTTAAGTGAATCGGGCTTCCCCATTGACTTTGCTTGTCAGAAGATTGCAAAAGGTGATCATGAGCCGTGGTGGCGCAGTGGTTAGAGTGCAGTACTGCAGGCTACTTCTGCTGATCACTGGCTGCCAGCAGTTCGGCGGTTCAAATGTCACCGGCTCAAGGTTGACTCAGCCTTCCATCCTTCTGAGGTGGGTAAAATGAGGACCCAGATTGTTGGGGGCAATATGCTGACTCTGTGAACCGCTTAGAGAGGGCTGTAAAGCACTGTGAAGCGGTATATAAGTCTAAGTGCTATTGCTATTATATGACCCCGGGACACTGCAACTGTCATAAATATGAGTCTGTTGCCAAGCATTTGAATTTTAATCACTTGATCATGGGGATGCTGCAACGGTCATGTGAAAAATAGTCATGTCACTTTTTTCAGTGCTGTTGTAACTTTGAACAGTCACTAAATGGATTGTTGTAAATCGAGAACTACCTGTAGAAAGACTAAACATGAAAATTCCAGTCCTTGATTTTTCATCAGACCTGGCCCCTTTTTTCTAGTTTTTTTTTTTACATATATGATTGAGAGACAGAATTCATATTGTAAATTTCTGCCTTCCTCACGAAAAGGAATACTAAATCTTAAGTAACTAACACTTAAATAAATGGTACGTTCTAAGACTTTTTAAAACATCGAAATACATTGGGTGACATATGTACTAAATGGTGGGTTTTAGCTGCAAAAAATAGTTCGGAATTTGCATGAATTGTGAGCCGTCCAGAGTCGTTTGCTGAGATGGACAGCTCTAGATATCACATAAATAAATAAATAAAATGAGCCCAATTCAAGGATAGCTATACATGTCTACAACAAAAGTCCGGTCTCCTTTACCAAAATACAGGTGGCTTGGATCTATGCAAGGCAAACAGCTCATTTCTTTTATTTTTGACATGTTCCTCTCCTAAAAATTATTCTGTAGAGGAAAACAGTGATCATTTTCAATTGTCCTGCTCTGTCTGAATTCAGATTGTGCTGGTTGCTTTGCCTTTACCATATGTAAGTCACTCAGGCGTGCTTTTAAAAAAACAAAGATAGCGCTATCCATGGTTTGCTAGCTTCACATGTGGATACCGTTTTAAATCAAGAACATGAGTATTCGCCTTTGCATACGTGTGTGTTTGAATTCCATTCATTTGAACTGTTATATTCTTCTTCGTTTCTAGGCACCAATTTACCTTCCTTAGTATCCTATCAGGATCCCTGCCCAACTGGACTTATAAATAATAATAATTTATTATAATGAGGTGGCTCAGTGGTTAGAGTGCAGCACTGCAGGCTACTTCAGCTGACTGCTAGCTGCAGTTCGGCGGTTCAAGTCTCACCGGCTCAAGGTTGACTCAGCCTTCCATCCTTCCGAGATGGGTAAAATGAGGACCCAGATTGTTGGGGGCAATATGCTGACTCTGTGAACCGCTTAGAGAGGGCTGTAAAGCACTGTGAAGCGGTATATAAGTCTAAGTGCTATTGCTATTGCTATAATAATACAATTTGTAACATTTGCCTACAAGGAAGAACTGGTGGGACCATAAAATAGACAAAGTAATAGAAAATGAAAAAGCTTCAGTGCTCTGGGACTTTAAAATTCAAATAGACAAGCACCTGCCACATAACGCCCCAGACTTAACAATTGTTGATAAGAAAGACAAAGTCTGGATAGTGGGCGTGGCAGCACCTGAAAATAACAGAGTGGAAGAGAAAGGAATGGAGGAAGTCACAAAATATAAAAAACTGAAAAAAGAAGTAGAACAAGTAGAGCAAAAATAGTACCAATAGTGATAAGTGCCTTGGGTGTATTTCCAAAATATCTGGAGCACCACTTGAACACCATTGGCATTGACAAAATCACCATCAGTCAGGGGTGGGTTCCAACTTACCTTGCTGCCGGTTCCTTCATCCTGCACTGCGTGGCCGCGCCTCGTGGAGGCGCGCGCATGCGCAGTGCAAAAAACCCATTTTTTTTTAAAAAGCCGAAAACAAGATGGCGACCGCATGCACAGTGCTGGAAACTCGGCTTCTGTGCATGCGCAGAAGAAAAAATAAATTTTTAAAAAAAAATCAAAAAAAAAATTAAAAAAAGATGGTGGCGCCCACGGACCTGCACCGACCGATCCAGTTTGGTGATGTCATCGTGACATCACCAGCGGGCTGCTACCGGTTCGGGAGAACCGGTCCAAACCAGGAGGAACCCACCCCTGCCATCAGTCAACTGGAAAAGGCAGCTTTACTTGGAACAGCTTACATCCTGCAAGGTTATCTTTAACACCATCAAACATTTCCTATTCCCATTCCTTGGTGGCGCAGTGGTTAGAGTGCAGTACTGCAGGCTACTTCAGCTGACTGCTAGCTGCAGTTCGGCAGTTCAAATCTCACCGACTCAGCCTTCCATCCTTCCGAGGTGGGTAAAATGAGGACCCAGATTGTTGGGGGCAATATGCTGACTCTGTGAACCGCTTAGAGAGGGCTGTAAAGCACTGTAAAGCGGTATATAAGTCTAAGTGCTATTGCTATTGCTATTCCTTGGGGATGACTCAACAGGTGGATACAAATGCCAAATCCAGTCTAAACATCTGGCTGTCTATGCAACAAACCATAATGATAATAATGTAATTGATATTTTACAAATACTATCCTATTTGTTAAATTAATAGTTAATTAACTATAATGAATGAATTAAATTATCCACTTATTCATGAATTGGGTTAAATCAGTTGGGGTGGCAGGGCATTACCTGGGATCATGAAATATGAGGGACTTAGCTTACCAATTTAGGGAATGGGTTTTATTGGGCATCCAATCGTGGAACAAGTAAGTTCACCCCAAGACAGTCATTTTATGAAATCAGCTATGCCATGCTATCAAAATCTGAATTATTTACAATTTAGTAATAATTTGGATTTGAAAGTCTGCACAACTTAGCAATCACTCTGGGCAGCATTCAGATTTTTAAAATATATGCATGGGACATAAAAGCTAACCAAAGCAATTAATGGTAACAGGGGAACATGCACTAGAACAATAACAACAGTCAACATGCTCCAAGTAGATACACCTCGATCTTTTACAGAGCTGGGGGAGAGGCATATTTTCAATTATCATTTAAAGGCTTGCAGGGTCCAATCCAATGACCCACCCCAGAAGGCTGCCTTCTTCAATTTAAAACATGGTTTGAGTGTTCAATTCTATCAGAAGTCTCTCTCAAAGGAACAGTGAAACTTCATGCATGAAAAACATTGGAAATGAACTGAATCTGCATGAGCTTTTTATTTTATTCCCAATTGACCTTTTTGTCCAAGATCTTGATAGTTTTTTTTTCTTTCTGTTGTGATTTTAGCCAATATATTATCAACTAAGCATATTACAGCATGCTCTGTCCCTAAGGGATTAAGAACTATGTAAAAGCCTCCTTTTCCTCAGAAACACATGGAGGCATAATTCCAAAAAGAGCAACCAATTTCAACATCACTCCAGGAGCCCCCAGATTAATTAGTAATGTGTTCCTCTTCCACCACACTGCTTCGAAACTATTTGCCTCTGGTGCTTCTGACAAACCGGCTGCAATTAATGCCATTGAGATGTAGATGGGCTCTCACAGAGCCCTAATGAGCAGGCAAGGTATAAAAATGCAGGAAAAACAGCTGATGTGTCATTTCCTTTGATATACTGTTTTTAAGTGCTTGCCTCAACAAAAGAGGTGACCAAGTATATTCTACAGTAAGAGACGCTGGTGTTGACATAACACCCCTGGGATAACAGTAATCATTCCAACACAAGCAAATAAAAGAATGCTTTTCAATTTCATGTAGCCTACTTTAACTCAACTTTCTGCTGATGTGCGGTCCATGGCTTGCTAACATTACATATGGAAGCAGGCTGAAATTGAGAGCAGTTTGTATGTACGTGCTTCTTTTTTGTTCACTTTTCTCCTTCTCACACACACAGATGCACAAACATGCACACATTTTTACTTACAACAACCTTGGGAGGTAAATGAAGCTGAAAGTTAATGTCTTGAGCAAATTCACCCAGTGAAGTCCTGCCCTCATTCAAATTTGTAAAATGGCCTTAAGCTCTGTTTGATCCACAGACTCTCCAGTTCAATTCAGAGCAGCCTCTGATTTGTAATCATATGAGTGCTACAGACAATAAGTATACGGTAAGTACAGTATACTTAATAGAATAACAGAGTTGGAAGGGACCTTGGAGGTTTTCAAGTCCAACCCCCTGCTTAGGCAAGAAACCCTGGCCTATACCATTTCTGACAAAAGTAAGCTCACAGTGAACTCTTTGCTTCCATCTAGTGGTTGTCTGGATGTTTACTGGGCAGATATGTTGGCCTGACACTCTCTCTCTCTCTCTCTCTCTCCCTCTCCCTCTCCCTCTCCCTCTCTCCCTCTCCCGCTCTCCCTCTCTCCCTCTCTCCCTCTCCCTCCCTCATCCTCCTCCTCCTTCTCTTCTCACACACACAATCTTGACACTTTGATATCTCAGCACATTGATTTGATTTTAAAAAATGGCTTGAGGGTTAGTATATACTTCTGATCACCAACCTCTAGCACAATATGGATTGGTCATGAAGACTCTTCATGACCAATCATGGGGGGGGGGCGAGGAGGAGAGAGAGAGAGAGAGAGAGATAGAGAGAGAGCGAGGTAGAGAGAGCGGGAGAGAGGGAGAGAGAGAGAGAGAGAGAGAGAGAGAGAACGAACATTTGTATGGCTGCCCAGTTCATTAAAGTGACTCTAGGTGGCAAACAATCATAAGCAAATTAAAACAAATTATCATCACATTACAAAAATTAGACTATACATGGCAACCTCAGAAGGGTGTTATAATCTACGGTTGTAAACAGCCAAGACATGGGGCCCTTCACATACTTGAGGGTCCAAGCATATAACCTGGTCTTTAGAACAAGCCTTACAAAAGGCCAGCAGGGTCTTTTATATTCAGTTACATAATGAAACTTAAAATTTTTGCCAGTTTCCCACCTTTGGGACTGGTTTTCAGCAAAACCCGCCCCCCAGTAATACATTGATTTTCTTAACAACAGTTGCGTTCACTAAATGACTGCTGTATTCACTTAATGGCCATAGCATTCAATTAAAAAAAAAAAAAAAAAAAAAAAAAAACTCCTGGAAAACAGATCTGAAAATTTTCAGTTGTTATATTCTACCTGAATTCAGGTTGCACAGGCTGCCTTTCCTTCAGGAGAAGAATTAAAAACATGCCAAAAAAGCACTTTGGACATTATGTTCATATTTTTATGGTAGTCCTTCAATAGTCTGTTTTTAACATGTTATTATTCTTTTTATTTCCTGCCTAATATATCCTCCATGTATAGTTGCTCCTGCTTACACAATCAGCTTATTTAGACATGCTTAATATTGGGTTGACAATTTATTTAAACCTTGATTTGTTTTACTCATGATTTATTAAGCAAGTCATACTGGGTTGATTAACATATAATGCAAACCATAAATGATGGGTTCACACATCACCTTAAGCTGAAACCAAGAAACCAAATTATGAGTTAGCACAATGTGGGAATCTGTCCTACTTTGTGGGCTGGTAAATCATCTTATCAGTATCTCCTACTGCCAATTTATGAAATGATGGGTACCTGTATATATGATTTCCCCAATTGACATTTAACAGAAAAGATATTAAGCAGCAAGATATTGTTAGAAGGAAATTGCCTTCATTAGAGCAATGAAGCTGACTAGAAGAAACAGGTTGTTTTCACTCCAAAGTTCCTTTGTAAGTCCGTGGAAGCTTTGTAGAAAAGAAGAACTGATAGCTTCACAAAAACGCAGATTTTTTTTAAAGAAGAAAATCAGAAAATTGGAGAACTCCACAAATGGGCTTTCCACAAATATCTCTATCAAGTGCTGGTATATGCTATTTCAAGGCTAGACCCTGTAGTAAAGGTAGCTCCCTCAGGTTTTAAGTACCCTTGCAGTATATGTGACCCTTGAATTATTTTGATGTAGCCTATCACTGAATTTCAAAATCCCGCCTCTCTTGAAGTCCTTCCATACAGCCAGAATAAGAGTGTAAAGGGTTGACAAGAGAATGAGGTTCTTCCTACATATTATATAGAAGTATTTCAACAGATTACAATTTATAATCCTCAGTTCTGTAGGAAAGGGAAGAGTTATGCCCAACAAAGAGCTCCTTTTTCCTTCCACTAAGAATTCTCTCCTGAAAAACTCAAAAACTGGATTTCATTCCTATTATTCACACCACAGCTACCAAGCTGTTAGGAGAGCTAGAAGTTCTCCATGATTCTTACAGTGATGCTGCCAGATTTGACTGGAACACATTTATCTTTGTAGCACCACCATTGAAAAAAAGAGAACTAGCCAGGTAAAAATAAGTACACAAGGGGCAAAGAATACTTAGGCTTATGTAGTAAGTAGACACAGAAATGTATATATGGAATCAAATCATTCAGAGAAAAGTGCTCCAGGTATATCCTCTTATCATTATGACCATTTTTTTTTAACTGTTAAGCATTGCTACTTTCTGATACTGAACTTTTTCTATAATCATAGAGCTGAAAGGAATCTTAGAGCCGCCCAGAGTCCCTTGGGAGTTGGGCGGCATACAAATTTAATAAATAAATAATAATAAAAATAATAGAGGTCTTCTAATACAACATCCTCCCCAGGACAGAAATCCTTAAACCATCCCTAAAATTTAATTGTCCAATTGTCTTTGTTTTCCTCCCTTCTCCTTAACTTTCCTCCCTTATCAACTTTTATATTAAATATTTCTTGCCTGTATTATCTTTAAAATGTCAAAATAATACATTAATTAGTCACGGTAGTTTTTGAAAGACAAATTGTTCTTGGGTCTATCCAGATACAGTGGCCTTTCCATATAGCCACCATCTTCATCAACCATGCCATGGAGAGGCTGCTCTTATCACTCCTTCTAGAACAGGGGTGTCAAACTCACATCGTCATGGTGTCATCACATGACGTATCATGACTTTTTCCCCCCTTTGCTAAACCAGGCATGGGCACGGCCAGTGCGTGACGCATCCAGTCCACAGGCTGTAAGTTTCACAACCCTGTTGTTCTAGAAAGATAGGTCACTAACTGATACCTTTCCCAAACCATGTTCTTCCCTTATCATATTTACTTTTTAAGGAAAAATTAATATGGAACTGAATTTGAGAAACCTCCAGTATACAGAACCTAATTTGCAAACCAAACATATAGTATTATGCTATATGTTTGGGGTGCAATGAATGACTGCTCCATTATTATTCACTGTGACTGGAAGTTGTCATAGAACCAAACTGCAGGATTTGCAGCATTCTATGTAATTTCCTCCAATCTTTTTCTTAAATCTTCATGAAAAGTAGCCATTAGATGGTGTAATCAGGAGAAAAGAAGGGTGAGTGGGAAGGAGGCAATTAATCAAAGGTTTCACAGAATTGTCCCTCAATCTATCTATTGTTGAAAAGGAGAAAGGGAAAATAAGGGGAAGAGCTTTGGGGAAAAACTAGCCAAAAAGGAAATAAATATGGCCATCTTTCCTGCTTTGCTTCCATTGTTGATTGCAGTCTCTACAGGTTGCTATTCATTTACAAAAATAATACATTAAATGCAGCTGGAGAACATTATAAAGAATTTTCTATGATAGATTCCATTTCCTCTACCCATTTCACTCCATTAGCTACATTCAAGCAGCATTTGTGTAGGAGATGACCAGCTGAGCCCAAGGGAGGGATCAAACATGTCACCAGTCATGCATCCACAAGAGATCTAAGTCCAGCCCACTTTGAATTCCTTTCTATTCTTAACTCCCGCTAATTTACCTTGATCATTAGTAGATCAGATTCTTGTAGAGATCTTAAGCTTACAATAAATCTTTATACACATTTGAACTGCCTGGATCTCCCAATTTCCCTGGTGCTTGACAATTTGGTTACTTCATCCACAGAGATGAGTTGTATTAGAATAGCTTCATCTGTCCCAGAGAGATAGCTGCATATATTTTTTTTAAATGATTTTATTATCAAGCTATTTAAAAGTGCAAAAGTACACACCAGAATTAAAGAATACACACACCAACAATATTATAAAATGTAGCAATAAAAGGAGGGGAGAAGCATTTTTTGAAGTCATATATTGCACACACTTCATAAGAAAACAAACAACAATTGGACAAGTTTACATTATAGAAGAGAAAAGTTAAATAATTTGTATTCTTCTTTGTAACTTATCCATCTCTGGACCAATAGCAGTAATATTAAGACTTATATATCACTTCACAGTGCTTTACAGTCCACTCTAAGCAGTTTTACAGAGTCAGCATATTGCCCCCAACAATCTGGGTTCTCATTTTACCGACCTCGGAAGGATGGAAGGCTGAGTCAACCTTGAGCCAGTGAGACTCGAACTGCTGAACTGTTGGCAGTCATTACAATTAAATCTATGAAATTGGGGGATAGTTTACAAGCTGATTGGTATAAAAAGAATATTGAGGCTTTGCTCACTTTTTAATTTGAGGTGTGCAGTCAAGCTTTTTTGGAATAAATTTTTGTCTTCTAGTTTTAATGAACCCAGATTTCAGTTATCCCCCAATCAGGCAATGATACTACATCTGTTCTAACTATAGACCTAATTCCTGGATAAATGTGGATACTAAGATTTTAAAAGCCACCTTGGCCTGTAGATTATCTACATGCTCTTCCAATTTCACTGCAAGCTAGATTCATACAATAACAGAATTTTAATTGATGCTCATGCTTTAACTCAAAATGAATAAGACCTAGTCACTATAATTTCTTTGGAAGCCAAGACACTATTTGATATGATCTCTTGACAGTTTGTGAAGTGGGTCTTGATTTATTTTGGGATTTTGCCTGAGTTTTACATTTTGCATTGATATAATTTATTCAACTCCTAAATCATGTGTGATTATTAATGGTGTGCTTTCTCTCTGGTTAAATTTATGATGAGGTATATGTCAAGGATGTTCTTTTTCTTCTTTTCTTTTTAATCGGGCTTTAGAACTCCTTGCCTATATGATTACACATTTCTGAAAGTATTGATGGAATTACAGTATGAGGAGCAAAGCGGAACATTTCATTATGTACTGACAATATTTTGTAAATAGAACAGAAATTTATATCCCTAATCTTATCTCATTACTAACTTTGATCTTGTCTGGTTGCTTTAAAAATGGGTATAAACAAAACTTGATATCACAAAATCATAATAATAATTTAGTAAAGTATAAGGTTTGAGGTTTTAGATTATGTTTTGACTGCTTTATTTTTATGTCATATCTCAGAAATCCTTCTCAGTTAATACAGTTAAATATATCCTGTTTTGATCCATATGCAAGATGATCTAGAGAGATGATCTTGAATTCCTATGAATATTTGGGGTTCATTAAATTTGATTGAGGTGAACATAAATCCAAGATTAAATTATATTTTGAGAGGCTTTGCCACATTTATTCCAACATATTATTTTCAACAAATATCGAAGGTACTAAATACATTTCTTTAGCAAAGACAAAATACTGCAAGATTTTAATTTCATAATTACTGCTACTCACATCCAGCTCTAAATCCCAGCTATTTGAGTGTTATTTAGGATCAACTCAGACCTGAGGAAATTAGTTTCAATTTTTTTCCAGAATTAAAAGACAAGTTTGATTTATCCAAGTGCTTCTTGGCAGTATACTCAATTTAACAACTTGTTATTTATTTAAACGAGGCACAACTTGGAAAACTCTATATAAATTAAAGGTTGGAAATCATCATCTATGGCTCCTAAATACTAAGGCTTCTTTATAGCAAGATGAAGGAAAATACGAGAACAAGAATCCAGAAAGAAAGTGAGTTTATCACTGTGTAATGTGGTTCCCCTACATGTACAACAGCACTAAGACATTTTCTGATATAACTTACACTGTTCAGTAAGCACCTCCTTCTAAAGCAGATGCTGCCCCCTATAGCAACCAAATCTCAAGGTCTTTGCAATGTCCCTTCTCAGGCTGACTAAAACTTTCTCTTCTGAAACAAATCATTAGTTTCATTTTTTTAAAAAATACTTTGGTGGACTGTTAGTTTTTTTGCCAGGAGAGCTTTTGTTATTTAATTGATGATTGGATTTGCAGCTACAGGTAGACCTAGAATAGAATAGAATAGAATAGAATAGAATAGAATAGAATAGAATAGAATAGAATAGAATAGAATAGAATAGAATAGAACAGAACAGAACAGAATAACAGAGTTGGAAGGGACCTTGGAGGTCTTCTAGTCCAATCCCCTGCTCAGGCAGGAAACCCTATATCATCTCAGACAAATGGTTGTCCAATCTCTTCTTAAAAACCTCCAGTGTTGCAGAATTCACAACGTTTGGAGCAGTTGTAGGTTCTAAATTAGTTTGCTACCGGTTCGCTCGCGCGCTCGCGCAGAAGTGTCCCGGGCAGGTGGGCGGAGCCTCCCGCCACTGCCGCTACCTGTTCTAAGAACCGGGCAGAACCGGGAGCAACCCACCCAACCTGGTTTGGAGGCAAGTTGCTCCACTGGTTAATTGTTTTAACTGTCAGGAAATTTCTCCTTAGTTCTAGACTGCTGCTCCCCTTGATTAGTTTCCACCCATTGCGTCTTGTCCTGTCTTCAGGTACTTTGGAGAATAGCTTGACTCCCTCTTCTTTGTGGCAACCCCTGAGATATCGGAACGCTGCTATCATGTCAGTCACCCCTAGTCCTTCTTTTCATTCAACTAGACATACCCAATTTGTAGGTAGGTGTCTCATTTAGCAACCATTCACAGTTAGGAAGAAGATGAAAAAGTAACTTTCCAATCAGTCTTCACATTTACAACCTTTGCAAGACTAAAGCAAAGGAAGCTGAAATAAGATCATAAAATTGTGATCTTTCACTTACTGACCTCTTCAGTTAATTATTGAGTTGTCAATTCCAATTATGGTGGTTAAATGAAGACTACCTGTACTTTACCATTTCAAACACAACTCCTCACCACAAGGGCCATTTGTATAATTTGATTTTGTCTATGAAGATTCTCAGTAATCCAGGTCATGGTTGTCCCAAAGGTGCTTTTTCAAGAGGCAACTAGAGTTTCTTGTTTTTGTTTGAAGACGTTTCGCTTCTCACCTAAGAAGCTTTTTCAGTTCTGACTGGATGGTGGGGAATGAAAGGATTCCCCACAGTAGTAAGAAGTACATACCATTTTTACTAGAGGGTTTAGCCCC
>QLTV01004000.1:120139-134607 GCA_003457575.1 Thermophis baileyi | reverse complement strand
CCCACAGAGTGCGGCACAAGCCACTACCAGGGGCCAGGCCAGCAGGCGGCCTGACCCCCTCGATGGAAAACTAACTGAGGATTTGAAAGCAGCGTTGTCTACCGACCCATGGCTAGCCAACAATCGAGATACATTGACGATCCGGGATGGAATAGCCTGGAAAGGTTCGAAGATTTACGTCCCCAACAGCATGATACTTCTGGTACTCAAGCGTAGCCATGATTCTCGATTGGCTGGCCACTTCGGATTTCTAAAGACTCTTCATCTGACTAGACGGCAGTTTTGGTGGCCCAAAATGAAAGCTAGGACTATGGAGGACTATGTGAAAAGTTGTGCCACATGTGCTACAAACAAAACAAAACCGGGGAAGCCTCCCAGTTTGCTTCAACAGGTAGCTGAGCCTAGTCGGCCATGGGAGGAAATAACTATGGACTTTGTAGTAGAACTCCCGGAAAGTGGTGGCAACACTGTGATCTGGACTGTGATAGACCTGTTTTCCAAACAGGCCCATTTTATCCCTTGTTCTGGGCTCCCCTCAGCCAAGAAATTGGCCAAGATGTTCATCAAACAAATCTGCCGGCTACATGGAGTCCCGCGGCGGGTCATCTCCGACCGAGGAGTTCAGTTCACCGCTAAGTTCTGGAATAATTGGGCTGACTTGCTTCCTTTCACTGAAGTGGCTTACAATAATGCAGTGCACAGCAGTACGGGACTGACGTCTTTTCAGATTACGAGCGGCATGGAATTTGTTCCTATGCCAGAACTACTGAAAGAACAGCCTTCTTCCATGAGTCTAAATGAGTGGATGGAGTCATTGAAGAAAGGCTGGGAGAATGCAAAAAAAGCCCTGACTGAAGCGGCCGAAGCTTACAAAAAACAAGCTGACAAGCACCGATCTCTCCAACCCCCCTTCCGGGTGGGAGATCGCGTGTACCTTTCCACTAAATATATACGCTTGAGTCCGAAGAGTAAAAAGTTAGGGCCGAAATACTTAAGTCCCTTCCCCATAGTGAAGGCGATTAACTCAGTAACCGTCCAATTAAATCTTCCCCGCATACTGGGAAAAATCCATCCCGTTTTCCATTGCAGCCTGTTAAAGCCTGCTGTAGGATCTAGATTGAGACCTCAACTTGCTGCCCCCCCAAAACCGATTGTGGTGCAGGGTGAGACTCATTATGAGGTGAAAAAAATTCTGGACTCCAGACTGCAAAGAGGGCATTTGCAATATTTAGTGCATTGGAAGGGATACCCCTTGTCTGACGCTACTTGGTTGAAAAGCTGGGATATTCATGCAGATGCCTTAGTCAAACAGTTTCATGATAGATTCCCTGATAAGCCTAAGGGTCCTCTGGGGGGGGGGAGGTGGTTAATATGATACTTGTATTAACCCATATTAACCCTTGACTTTTATTTCAGTCCAGGATTCGTTCCTTTCCTGAGGGGGGGGGGGGCGCTGGCAGGCCTGGAGCCTTAGTCAAACAGTTTCATGATAGATTCCCTGATAAGCCTAAGGGTCCTCCGGGGGGGGGAGGTGGTTAATGTGATACTTGTATTAACCCATATTAACCCCTGACTTTTATTTCATTCCAGGATTCGTTCCTTTCCTGATGGGGGGGGTACTGTCGGGCCTGGAAGCCATCTTTTACCTTTTTGTATTCAGGCCTGCCATATTTTCTACTGTGGGAAAATGGGAGGGGGGATTATATGGAGTAGGTGATGTGTAGTAGTCTAAATAACATTCTTTCCAGAAAGTCAAGGCCGCTGTGGCCGGCAGCTGCGAGGAAGTGACGGGGAGGCATCTTCAGTTTTGGATGGTACCTGATTGGATCATGTGATGGACATGTGGGTGCTGGGCAGGGACTTGAACTTTCGTTTGGGTGGGGAAAACCTGGAGGCTTTCAGATTCGGGTTTTTCCAGATGTTGCCAACATGGCATCTCTAATAAATTGGAACTTTGAGGAACTTCTAGCCTGGGAGTCTTGCTTTGTTGGGGGTGTTTATTGGAACGCTGACACTAGCACAGCCTTCACCTTTCTAGGGTCCATTTCGATCCCTTGATTGGACACTCGGTAGCCCAGGTAGTCCAAAGACTCCTTATGGAATTCGCATTTTGACAGCTTTGTATAGAGTTTGGCCGCTAAAAGTTTTTTCAGCACTTGTCTGACTAGTTTGACATGCTCTTCCATGTTTTTGCTGAATATAAGACTGTCATTCAGGTAAACTAGTACCCCCTTATACAGGTGTTCATGTAGTACCTCATTGATAAGTTGCATAAATACTGCGGGGGCCCCTTGAAGTCCAAAAGGCATGACTTGGAATTGGAAACTGCCCAGCGGACAGTTAAAAGCTGTTTTCCATTCGTCTCCCTCCTTTATGCGTACTCGGTAATAGGCTTCCCTTAGATCTAGCTTGGTGAAAATCTTGCCTTTTGACAAGTGGTTCAACAAGTCCTTCATTAGGGGTAGGGGGTATGTATTTTGTATACATATGGCGTTGACCCCCCTAAAGTCCACGCATAATCTGAGCCCCCCAGCTTTCTTCTCTTTAAACAATACTGGGGCTGCCACTCTAGATTTTGCAGTCTCAATGAATCCTTGGGCTAAGTTGGTATCAATGTACTTTCTTAACTCAGTCATTTCGGTAGGCGTCATGGAGTACATTCTCGGTTTTGGTAACTTGGCCCCAGGTTCTAATTCGATGGCACAATCAGTGGCTCGATGAGGGGGGAGGATGTTACAGTCCTCCTCACTAAACACCTCGGCTAAGTCTCTATATTCCTTAGGAATCTGGGGTTCGCCTGGAGGCAAGTCTGACACAGTGGCTGCTATTTCTGGCGGGTGGCCCCTATTGCAGTGGTGGGATTCAAAAATTTTTACTACCGGTTCTGTGGGTGTGGCTTGGTGGGCGTGGTGTGGCTTGGTGGGCGCGGCAGGGGAAGGTTACTGCAAAATCTCCATTACATCCCCACTGCAGGGGAAGGATACTGCAAAATCTCCATTCCCTCACCACTCCTGNAGGTTACTGCAAAATCCCCATTTCCTCCCGATCAGCTGGGACTCGGGAGGCAGAGAATAGATGGGGGCAGGGCCAGTCAGAGGTGGTATTTACCGGTTCTCCGAACTACTCAAAATTTCTGCTACCGGTTCTCCAGAACTGGTCAGAACCTGCTGAAACCCACCTCTGCCCTATTTTTTGGCAGTCTCTTGTGAGGAGGGACAGGGGGTAGTGGGCCGACGGCAATTATGATCTTCCGGTATCCATCTTCCCATTTAATGGTAGGGGCCCATTTGTCAAGCCAAGCAAGGCCCAATATGACAGATTCTGACATCTTTGGCGCTACTATAAATCGTATGAGTTCACAATGTCTTCCCATTTCTAATCTAACCAGTTCTGTTATTTGGGTGGCTGGGACTCCTCCAATTAACATTCCATCTACCTGTTTGAACTTAATTGGGCGTTTCAGGGCTCTAGTTTTTATCCCTAATTGTTCAACGATTGGGAGCCCAATGAAACATCTGGTACAGCCTGTATCTATTACTGCTTCTAATTCTCCTTGTGTCAGGGTTCCGAATAGCATCTGGAATTAAATCAGAGTCTGAGGCAAGGCATTCCTCAATGTTCCAATTTATTAACAGAGCCATGTCAGCACGGCTGGGAGAAATCCCAAATCTGAAGCCTTCGGGGTTTCTCCACCCAGTTGAAAGTTCAAGCCTTTGTCCCCACACCCCCAAGTTCATCACATGAACCAATCTTCATTGCTTCATCCTCTGGTAGCTTGGTTGGAACTCCACCTTCTTCCGTGCAGGTGCAGGACAAAGGATGACCTTGACAATCTAGAAGGAATTTGTTGTGGCTACATGCAGACATCCCTCATGCAACTACCCCTCCCAAATTCCCATAGCAAAGAATACATTTTAAACTAGCATAAAGTGTGGCAGGCCAAAGATCCAAAGAAAATGGCTTCGGCCTGACACCTTGCTCCCCAGTCTCAGGCACCACCAATTTCACTTTAATTGAGAAAGGGGGGGTGGCTGCACTCACCATCGGGTCATCTTCATCGTTAGCCTCGCTGGGAGGGGCTCCTTTGGCCAGAGGTTCCTTGCTCTCTTCGGTGGGGAGGGGAACCTCTATGGCCTGTCAGGCAAATCGGCTGGTATCTGGGGGCTTTCGTGGAGCCCTTCTGCCTCTGGTAGCCATGGTGGGACGTTGTTGTGGAACCGGGGCAGGTGCCAGACACTCGGAAGCCCGATGACCCGCTTGTCCACAACGGTAGCATTTGATAACCCCCGTAGGTTGAGTATGAGGGGCCTCAGCAGGCTTAGTCAGAGGACATCTAGCCAAGGTCCTCCTTGGGGGCCTCTCAGCTGAGGGTTTGCGGTGTGGGTGAATTTCTCTATCCAGAGCTATTGACATGGTGTATCAGTCTTGCAGCTGCTCTGGCACCCCTCGGACGCCACAGGCTTTTCTGACTTCCTGATCGATGGCTTCTTTAAAATAGTGTAGGAGTATTCTGTCCGGCTAATGCCCAAGATTCCCTGTGACCCATCTAAAGTCCCATACAAAGTCTTTTATGGGTCAATTACCCTGCTTCATCACCTTTATCGTGGCTTCATTTTCATTGACTCGGTCAGGGTCTTCAAATCTGGCCCGGAGCAGCTCAACAAAACCCTCTGCATCATTTAGTTCTGCAGCCCCCTCATTGTGTAGCTGGGCTATCCAGTCAACAGCGTCTCCTTCATTCATCCCATCTGTGATCGCAGATACCAAGCCGTGATCTGTTTCGTATTGTTCTCCATACTTATCTATATGAGCCCAGATTCGGCTGAGGAAGTAAGCCAGTTTGGTAGGCTTCCCATCAAAGGTTGCTCTAAACCGGGGTGGCGGTGGCCTTGCTGGTGGAATTGCCACAGCAACTGGCAGCTGGGCAGGAACCGGCCGGGGCACTGCAGCGGGCGGCGCGGTGGGGACCTGTTGGGGCGCTGCGGCGGGTGGCAGGGCGAACACCAGCGGCTGAGCTGGAATCGGTGGCGGCGCTGCGGCTGGCTGCTGGATTGTGGCTGGCAGCGGGACAGTGGCCAGCTGCCGCACTGGTTGTTGAGTTGCAACGGGGGGGGGGCTCCAGCCAGCTGCTGGATCAGACCCTACTGCTGTGCCAGGATCGTTGAGGCATATTGGGCCCATGGTGATCCCGAAAAAAGTGGAGCAGATGGTGCTGGCGTCCACTGGCACTGGGCCCACCCATGGCCGGGATAGAATCCACAGCTTGGGGGGATACATTCCGCAGGGGGTAGCACGAAGGCCGGTTGGTGAGGGGGGGCAGCTGGCGGTTGTAGCATTCCCCAGGCCAGCTGTGTCTGCTGTCTCCCTCCTGCTGCTTGACCCTGCTGCGCCGAGCCAATCCCTTGGTCATCCCTGGCTGAGTAGAAAGGGGCCGACGCCATGCTAGTTCCACTGCCAGGTCCTGGATCAGGAAAAGTGAACATGGGTTGTGTTAAGCTCCATCTCACTTGAGGAGGTTGGGACCGCGGTGCATAACTTCCCACTTCAAGCCGCTCAAAATGCTCTGGGAGTCCGGTCAACGATTGGCTTCGAGACGGAGGCAACAGGTTCCAGTCTCGGGAGTTCTCAGACCCCAAAGTTGTCACATCTCTCCATACTGGCTCGTGGGGCGACTTCATTGGGCTGGAGTCGGAGCGATACTCAGGTGGTCTTTCTTCCGGTCCCATCTCTGGAGTTGGATCCGACTGGCAACTTTTCCAGGAGTCCGTCTCTTTGGGCCGGGCGCCTAGCCTTCGTGTCGTCTCTGCAGCTTCAAGGGCTCGCACCACATCTTCAGAAGGAGAATACCGGGTCTCAATGAGCTCCCCGGCACCCGTTCCCACGGCTCCTTCTATGGTCTCCTCTCTCTCCTCCATCTTCGCTGAGTCTTCGCACCACCCGAGTTTTAGGTCGGTACTGGGGCTCAGCACCCCGGACAGCCCCCTTTCGGGGTGCTGTTAACTATTTAGGGATTCGGGTTAATGTCAGCATTCCAGAAGAACCCAACTCCAATTTAAAACTCCGAGACAGGCATTTTCTCGAAGTTCCATTAGAGTAGGCATACCGGCACATCTGGGAAAACCCGAATCTGAGAGTTCCGGGTTTTCCCTCAGAAAATCAAAACCCCAAATCCAGCCCCTGCACCCATCATCCCATCACATGGTCCTTGCAACTACCGGTTCGGCGAACCAGATGTAAAATTAGCATCCGGTTCACCCGAACCGGTCCGAACCAGCTGAATCTCACCCCTGGATACAGTGTCATGACAAACTTCCCCCCCCCACACAGTCTTCCCCATTGTCCTGGTAATTAAAAAGAGTCTTTAGAGAAACTTGTCTGTTTCTGGGTCCTTCTTCAATCTTATGGGTGAGACTTTCAGTGTCGGGGTTGGCTTAGTGCTGTGATCAAAGATGGCTGGCTTGATGTGAGTCCAATGGATCCAGGCGTCCTTCTCAGCTACCTTTATGGCTGTCTGGGTTGTCAGGAGGATCTGAAAGGGTCATTTCTACTTGTGCTGCCATGGTGATTTTTGGGTGAATGACTTGATCCAGACCCAGTCCCCTGGCTCAAATGTTTGAAGGTTTTCCTTGAGCAGCAGTGTCTGTGTCAAGGTGCTGAGTTTCCAGAGTCTGCAGAGCTGCTAGTGCAAAGCTGTAAGATAAGATGATAAGACACTTCCCCCCTTTCTTGGTTTCTGGACTTGATAACTCTGCCCAACAGTACCACTATGGTATGTGGGAGTGCTTTAGCTTAGGCTTTAGTGCTTTTAAAGTTCCATAATCAAAGGTATCATTTTCTGGCCAAATTAACCCTACAGCTTCGTCACTGAGCAGGGTCCACTCCCTGCAAAGTTTGCACGTGCATCTTAATTTCATGCCTGACAGGACGGGCAATTCCTTCTTCCCCCAGGCCTCCATCCATCTCCCTAGGGGAGATCTCGGCTTGATCTTTGACCCTGAGTTCCCCATTTTCTGGGCCGTATTCCTCGGGTCGCCCACCGTCCCTGGTGAGACTCCAAGGCTCCTTTCCTGGGTCCCCCACAATCTGCGGACTTACTCCGCATCACTGCAAGGTGAAGGTACTTTCCAACCTTCGGTCTGCCGTCTCAGGGTTTTCAGGAAAATGGCCTGGGAGGACTCTGTCTGCCGAAATTTCTTAGAGTACGGGTCCCTCCTTATGGGCTAGGACTCTGCTCAGTGATTAACCAGCTGGTTGCCCAGGTGTGACTCTCTCAATCACTTTTCAGTTCCCCTTCCACACGGTCTCTCTTTTCTCTAGCAGAAGGTCCTGTGCTCTGGCCAAACCCCCTTGCTTTCCAGAGTCTGTTGGTCATGGTCCTTTGGGACTAGCAAACAGCCTGGGGGAGGCTAAGAAAGGCTTGGAGGATGCAGGATCCAGCTGCAATCAGGAGAGAGGTCCTTTCTTTCATGCTCATGCTCACTCACACACACACACACACTCTTCCCTTGTTCTCCTGGGCTTTAAATCTAATAAAAATTTGAAGGTACTCATCTCCTTTACAAGCAGCTGTTGAGCACAAGACTCAAAACTCCCTTTACTACCCTTGCTCCAAACGGGCAAGGTCTGGGAAACCCACCCACAGACACAAGGGGTCTGCTGCCAGCAAGGTGGAAGCTTACCCAGGCCAGGTCCATTGGTCAGGTTAGCTTGGAGTCCCATCTGATGTGCCAAATAAGAATTGTTGGAAGAAAAATCCAGTCCAGTTCCAAGCTGGGAGGAAAACGCAGAAGAACTGAACTGAAGGCAGGCTGCATTTTGAAAAGGAGGTCTCTGTTTATTTGGTAGCCAAAAACTACAGTTACAGCAGCATGTTTCTGGGGTGGCTGACAAAGTGGCCTGGAGAGTAGATGGGTTTTTATATGATTTGGGGGCTTTGTAATTTAGATGTCCAGGTTTGTTGCAAAATGCACTTTAATCTGTACAAGAGCATGTCTTTTAATATTTTAATTATTGTTGCCTGACTCTCATTGTGGCTGGGAGGTCATGCCCTGTCCTTGGAGCTGGGTGGGGAATACAGATTTTAGGTGTCTTTCTCTCTCTACTTTTTAATCTGATCAATTCCAGCCTTCTCTGTAGGCTGTAGCTGAAGGCGTTTTGTTTATGAATGGAATAGTTTGTCTTGGTGAATGGAAATTAAATATCCATTCACAGGGGCCAGCCGCTTGAGTGGTTTTACTTCAAGGAAGCCTTTTCTCTTCGGGGGGGGCATTTCTTTGCTAATATGGGGGCTTTCTTATATTAAAAGGGGGGATTCTCCCTACAGAATTAAGGTAGATTCTCTCCTCCCCCCAAAAAACCCATGTGCATAGTTAGACAATGAAATCTGCTAACATAAAATGTTAATAAAATGCCATCAGCAAACAGCTTTAAAAGGGGCTAGCCAACTTCACATAAAATAGGTTTTGTTTTATCTATATTTGCTAGTAAGGATGGTTAAACATTCAGCCATCCAGTCAAAGGGAAGGCAAAGTGGGGTGGCCTTCTCATAGATATCAAGTTCTCACTTTATCAATCAATCAGAATAGAGCTGGAAGGGACCTTGCAGTTCTTCTAATCCAACCCCCTGCTCAAGCAGGAGACCCTATACAGGGTGTCGGCAACCCACAGCTCTGGAGCCGCATGCGGCTCTTTCGTCCCCCTGCTGTGGCTCCCTGTCGGCTGAACCCACCACTGGCTGGCCCCGCCCCTCGCCCTCCCCTCCCAGTCACTCCTTGCCTGGCCTGAGAAGGTAAGGGCGACGGCGGGGGATGGAGACTTGCTCCGCATCATAATGGGCTCCAGGAGGAGGAGGGGACGCCATCTCCCCCATTGTGAAGCACGCTAAAAAAAGCTCTGCTGCGCAAGGTGCTGCAAGAGCAGCGGGCAGGCTATGATGGTGGCAACAGCAGCGGCGTCTGCCACAGCCAGGCTGGGCCAGGGTCTCGTATTATTATACATATTTGTATTAGAGTGTGTTCCTTCATTGTTTAGTTGTTCAGTGTTTTTGTGTGCCATTCTAATAACAATCACAATATTATTTAAATGTACATAGTGATACCACCTTTCAACATCTAATCTTTACATCTAGCTATTACTTTTAGTATATTATATAAAAATATGTATAATGATATTCCCCCTTGATCTTATTTCTACCTCTATTCTAGCTCTCAATAAAGCCAATCTTATATTAAACAGCACTCCCTTTCTAACCATCATTTCTTGTCCGTTTTAGTATTTCAATTCTTATTCGTTTTTTGACTTGCCTCCCAAACTCCACCCTTGGATCTTTGTCTCTATCTACATCTTTCCTATTTAACCCAAATATTTCTTCCATCTCTACTATCTTTTGCTGCCGTACCTCCGGAGGATCTGCCCAAGCCCCTATCTTCTCTTCAAAAATATCTTTCTTTTTATCCAATCCCATTTTTTAATCTCTTAATATATATTGTCCCTTATTTGATTCATAAGTCTTTATTGTCTTCTCCTTCTTCTCTTCTTGTTTTATTTGCTGATTTATCTGTTCTGTCTTTTCCTCTGGTCTTTCTATTATCTCCTCTATTTCCTGTGTTTTATGATCTTTATTCATTGTCCCTTGTTGAACATATTCTGATTTCCCCACAATGTCATGCATTAAGTCTTTTATCTCCCTGTGGTTCTTTATCAAGATATCATAAGTACTGTGGAGCATCAACACCATTTCTTTTTAAAATCCACTCATCTCCCCCTGATGCAACATCTTGTCTTATTTTGACAGGTCCAAATATTGCTCAATAGCTTGTCTGTAGTCTGTCACCGCCCCAAAGTCTCAATTGTCTATGACCTCAGAAAGCCAGCTTAGAAACCATTTGCTCAATCCTAGCATTGCTCCTCAGGGGAATGCAATAGTTATAGTTCTTTGTGTCCCACAGTTAGTCAATTAGTTCCATTTAGGTAATCCAGGAAGATTTCCAAATGTCTCCTTAAGTCCACTCTGTAAATTCAGTCATAGATCTTGGCATTTAAAAATAGCTTTCTTTAGATGTCTTCCATAATCTCACAGTTAAACCTCCAATAATAGAACTGTAGATAGCACAGCAGTCCTCCAGATGTTATTTATTTCCACTTTTTTTCCCCTTTGTCTTATCAGTACTTCCCAAGGTTGTAGGAGTTTAGTATATATTCCATTCACCAGTAGATGGAGCCTTCAGCTTAAATTTCAACGTTGCACAAAATCTGGCAAGTATTTATTTCAGTTTTTTGCAAATAGTCAATATTCAGACAAATAATTCCAGCATTTTAAAATGCCTTACCAAAATATTGCCAATAAAGTTTAAAAATCCAATCTTTCTATATTTTAAAGATTTTGCGCTCTCCCTTTAGTTCCTTTTCTTTCAGGTCTATAATTTTTCTCTCTGTAATTATTCGCCGCTTTGACAAGCATTTCAAAGAGTCTCTTTTCCAGGGTTTATTTTCTTTGAAGTTAGGTTCTAGGTTAAAAAAGGATCACCTCACCCAGTTCCAATCACTGTTCATCTACACCACTCCAGCACATTCTTTGTTTCTTTGGCTGCCCCAGCTTCAAGGCAGCCATAATGGCTGCCTCTCCTTTTCGTCGTTGGATGGGAGGGAATCCCTGGGTCCAGCTGGAGAGCCACCGCTCTCTGCAACCTGCAGGGTGCCCCTCCTTTCTTCATCACCCCTACAGGGTGACTTTATCCCCTTGGGGGGCCCTCCAATGAGGAGGATTCAGCGCGAGTTCGTGGAGCCCCGCTCCTCACATCCGATCTCACCGTGAAGTCCGAAGCGCAATAAATTTAACTGTGCTGCGCAAGGCGCTGCGAGAGCAGCGGGCAGGCTATGGAGGTGGCAACAGCAGTGGCGTCAGCGCATAAAGCGACTGCCTGTGAAGGCTCCTGGATTGGGGCTGAAAGGCGAAAGCGGAAGCAGTATGCTCTGTCCCATATTTGGGTAGACCAGGTTGCCCTGATAGACCGGTTTCACCGAAAATACACTTAATCTCTCCCCTGGTATAGCTGACAAAGCGAGGAGAGCCCGTGGCTTAGAGGTTAATACATCTACCTAATATGCAAGTTGCAAGAATCCCAGAAAGGGTATGGCTAGCTGACGAGAGCTAAATAGCTTGAAATGCATCTATACTAGTCTCCCTTTATTTCTTTGTTGGTAAAATATAAATTCAACACATTTAGGTTGTTTATATTAGTAATATAAACTACTAGGTAGTTTGACAGTGTTGTAGGAATTAGTTGTTTAGCAGAGTGATGTCATGGGGGGAAAATGTCCTTGTGTCCAGTTGTTTTGGCATGCAATGCCCTATAGTGTCGTCTTGAAGGAAGAAGTTGAAACAGTTTATGTCCAGGATGTGAGGGGTCTGTAGATATTTTCACAGCCCTTTTTCTGGCTCATGCAGTATAAAGGCTCAATGGAAGGCAGGTTGGTAGCAATTGTTTTTTCTGCAGTTCTAACTATCCTCTGAAGTCTGTGTCTGTCTTGTTTGGTTGCAGAACCAAACCAGACAGTTATAGAGGTGCAAATGACAGACACAATACTTCCTTTGTAGAACTGTATCAGCAGCTCCTTGGGCAGTCTGAGCTTTCTGAGTTGGCGCAGGAAGAACACTATTTGTTGTGCTTTTTTTGATGACATTTTTGATGTTAAGTGTCCATTTTAAGTCTTGAGATAGTATAGAACCTAGAAACTTGAAGGTCTCTACTGTTGCTACTATGTCGTCTAGTATTGTAAGAGGTGGTAGTATAGGAGGACTTCTCCTAAAATCTACTATCATTTCTACAGTTTTGAGTGTGTTCAGTTCAAGATTGTTCCGGCCACACCACAAGGCTAGTTGTTCAACCTCCCATATGTATGCAGATTCATCATCGTCTCAAATGAGACCAATCACTGTTATATCATCTGCACACTTCAGTAGTTTAACAGAGGGATCCTTTGAGATGTAGTCATTGGTATATAGAGAGAATAGAAGTGGAGAGAGCACACAGTCCTGGGAGGGAGGGCCTGTACAGGTATCTGATGTGATTTTGCCTAGCTTCACCATAAGAAAGCTTATGATACACTTACAAGTGTGGTTAGGCACAGCTAGCTGAATCAGTTTAGTTAGAAGAATATCTGGGATGATGCTATTGAATGCCGAGCTGAAGTCTACAAAAAGGACCCTTGCATAGGTCCTTGGAGATTCAAGATGTTGTAGGATGTAATGCAGAGCCATATTAACAGCATCATCTGTTGATCTATTTGCTCAGTAGACAAATTGCAAGGGGTCTAACAGCGGATCCGTGATGATTTTCAGGTGAGCCAGCACTAACCTTTCAAAGGTTTTCATAACTACGGATGTCAGAGCAACCGGTCTGTAGTCATTCAGCTCCTTGATGGAGGGTTTCTTCGGCACTGGGATGATAGTAGAGTGTTTGAAGCAAGAAGGAACATAACACATCTCTAGTGATTTATTAAAGATGTGGGTGAAAATGGGGGCCACTTGGTCAGCACAAGCTTTCAAGCAAGAAGGAGTTACCTTGTCTGGGCCTGGTGCTTTTCCAGGCTTTTTTCTGTGAAATAGATCTCACACATCTTTTTCTGTGAACACCAGAGGTGGGGGGCCCAAAGGGATGGGTTCAGTTGTAGGAGGCTTGGCTGTTGTTGGTGTATCTGAGATGGAGATGGTGGCGATAGTTGACAGTGGTTTCCTCTCAAACCTACAGTAAACACATTCAGGTCATCTGCCAGTTGATTCCCTTCAGCATGGAAAGGAGGTTTGCAGTAACCAGTGATATTTTTAAGAGTTTTCCACACATTTGTTGGTTCATTTGTTCAGAGCTGATTCCTCAGCTTTTCAGAGTAGCTTCTTTTTGCTGCTCTGATCTCCCTTGTTAATACATTTCTGGCCTGATTGTATAGCATTCTATCTCCTTTCCTGTAGGCTTCCTCTTTGGCACGACGTAGCTGCTTGAGTTTAGCTGTGAACCAAGGCTTTGTTGTTACTGTGTATTCACAGTTTTCTGGTCGGCACACATAGGTCTTCACAAAAACTAACATATGATGTTATAGTATCTGTGAGTTCATCCAAGTCTGCAGAGGTATCTTCGAAAACATTCCAATCTGTGCAATCAAGGCAAGCCTGTAGCTTTAACTTTGCCTCCTCGGTCCAACACTTCAGATTTAATTATTGGTTTTATGGTTTTAAACCTTTGTCTATAAATAGGTACAAGGTGAATCATACAATGATCAGAGTGTCCCAAAGCTGCTCATAGTAAAGACCGATAAACAGCAGAGTTGCGACTTCCGGTGGCGATGTCGGGCGCTGCAGAGGGAAAAGGGACAAGCTCCGTCCTTTAACCTCTGAATCTCCGTGCTGAGGGACCCTTCGAAGGCGTGCTGTGTTTGGAGGACCGCGCGAAACGGAGGGGAAACCCGGGAAACAGCGAGGTAGAAGGCAACTGCCCACTGAAACGAGGGAAACCCTCCTTAACCCGGCGCGAGTGCAATCCGTCAAGTCATCCTGACATGGTGGATCCGAAGCCGCAACAACCACTTCAGCTGTGGGAAGTGTAAAAGTGAGTAGCAGACTGTGTTCATTCCGGCTACCGTGGACTTCCATACGGGCAGTGATTGGGAATTATTAAACCGAGAATTTCTAGTGAGTGGGCAAAATGAATGAAGCTCTGGCTAGAGACTAAGCAGCGATTGAAAGAGACGAGCTGGGATTACTTAAAACAACATTGCCGGGAAAGTAAAAACAGCAAACTTAAAAGCGAGAGTGAAAGTGACAGCGCGAGGGCGAAAAAAGAAAGAAAATAAAGGGGCAGCAAAATAGCACTTAGACTTATATACCGCTTCATAGTGCTTTACAGCCCTCTCTAAGCGGTTTACAGAGTTAGCATATTGCCCCCAACAACCTGGGTCCTCATTTTACCCACCTCAGAAGGATGGAAGGCTGAGTCAACCTTGAGCCGGTGAGATTTGAACCGCCGCAGTTAGCAGTCAGCTGAAGTAGCCTGCAGTGCTGCACTCTAACCACTGCGCCACCTCGTAGAAATTTAATCTACGTTACTGTAACAGAAAAGATTGCAACATTGTAAAGGAAAATGGCGGTTCCGGAAAATAATTAGAAGATCTCCGAAACGAGTGTGAAGGAGAGGAAGAAAAAAATTAGACTGAGAGTTAACGTATGAACAAGGACAGTATCTCAGCAAAGCGAAACTGGGTAACTTTAGATTAACTCTAGATTTAATTCAAATCACAATTATATTTTTATATATAGATATATTAACTGTAATAAATTAATGTAATAGGAAATAAGTATTGAAAATATTAAATCTAAGTAGGAAATTGATATGTTATATGCTATATGTTAGAATTGATTTAAGCAAATTAATGAACTTTAAAAAGTGAAAGTAATAAGAGTGTCCTTTAATTAAACA
>QLTV01004000.1:74358-94539 GCA_003457575.1 Thermophis baileyi | reverse complement strand
GGGCCAAAGTTTATGGCACCATTCCCCATAGTAAAGATAATTAACCCAGTCACGGTACAATTGAAATTGCCCAGACAGATACACCCGGTATTCCATAGTAGCCTCTTAAAACCCGTAGTCGGATCCACCCTGAGGCCACTACCCCATGAGCCCCCAGACCCCATGGTCATAGGGGGCCAAACCCATTATGAGGTGCAGCGAATCCTCGACTCGAGGTGGCACCGGAGACAACTCCAATACTTAATCAAGTGGAAGGGCTACCCCTTATCAGAGGCATCTTGGGTAAAGAGTAGGAACATCCAGGCTGATCGCCTTATAGCAAAATTCCACGCAGAAAATCCAAACAAGCCCGGGGGGGGGTCGCAGCCCTAAACTCTATACCTGTATTCAAATTGTTTTTGCTTTGCATAGGTCGCCTTCAGGAAGTGAGGGGAGCCGAATGTCAACTCGTAAAGCATTCCTGGCCTGCTCTTGAGTTGCCATAGGCAGGAGGGGGGAAAACTGACATAACAACATGGCAGCAACCAGAAGCACATTCCATGCATATCTTCCCTCAAGGCCGCAGCCTAGGTTACCAGGGCCAGTCGGAGAGGGGGGTTCTCTACAGCCCGCAAAAGTGCTTCATTGGAGAATGTGATTTATGACACACCCTGGGAGGAGGGGGGAAACAGGGTCATAGTTGGGACGTAAATTACGTGGGGCAGAGTTGACTCCACTTGGGTATATGCCGACATGTTGCTCCTAATAAATAACTGGATTTCTTTTGAAACTTGGCTCGAGGCTCATGAATTAATTAGGGCATCCGTCAGAACCCTGACACTCCTCCTGAAGCCCATTGCGACGCGGAGCCACAATGCAACCCTGCGTCATCTCGGCTCTACAAAAAAAGCAGTTTCTTTTCCTGCAGAGCTGCCTGTGTTGGGATGCCCTGCCTCCCCGCCAGCCAGCTGAGTGTGGGCGGATTTCCTCTGCCTTCTGCGTTCCCACCCCGCACTGAAGCGAACCAAACGGGCCAAACAGAATGTTGTCAAGAAATAGGAGTGTACATTCCAAATTATGTCTACACCATGGACATGCTGGAGCCATGGGGATGTTATGAAGTGGGAATGGTATGGTAATAATTGTCTGGCAAAATTTGTGAAGACATTTGTACAACCTAAGTTTAGAGAATGTACATTTATCCCTCATAACACCAAGAGTTATGATGGGTACCTAATCCTCAGACAGCTGATCTGTGAAAAGGTTCAGGGTTGACTCTTAACTCAGGGTGGTAAACTGTTATGCATAACCCTACCATTCTTTCACATATCATGTATCAATAGCCTTTCCTTTTCACCCCTGAAATTATGTAAACTACCCAAAGCTATGGGTTTTCAAGGCTTCAAGGGATACTTTCCTCATTTGCTCAATACAGCAGAGAATCAAGATTAGGAGGAGCTGCTGCCAGATGCCAAGTATTACGATTTCACCAGTTTATACCCTTTTGTGAACAAGAACAAGGTGTACCCGATTGGCCACCTGCAAATCATCTATCAAAACTTTGGGATATAAAACAGTATTTCAGACTTGCTAAAGTTAAAGTGTACCCACTGAGGAACCTCTACTTTGCAGTCCTGCCCCATAAATCAGGGAGCAAATTAATGTTTAGTCTATGTACAACCTGCACAGAAAAGCAGGTCACTGTGTGTAACCACAATGAAGAGCGAGCCCTAACTGGAACATGGTGCACTATAGAACTAAATGTCACTTTAGAGCATGTAGCATTTAGAGAAAGGTTACAGAATTGCAGAAATCTATCAGGTCTGGCATTTTGAAAGAAAGACAAACATCTTATTTTCTGATTATATTAACATGCATCTCAGACAAAAGCAGGAGGCCAGTGGTTATCCTGACTGGTGCAAAACAGAACAAGATAAAAAGCAGTATTTTCATGATTATGAAACGAAGGAGGGGGTACACTTACGGCATGACCATATTGAAGTCAACCCCGCTAAAAGGCAGATGGCTAAGCTCTTTTTAAACTCACTGTGTGATAAATTCAGACAGAGCACCAACCGACTACATCTGTGGTGACAGATCCTGAAGATTTATTCAAATACCTTTTTGTGCCCTATTATGAAGTATCCTCATGTGAATTTGTGAATGATGAAGCAGCTGTTGACACATGGAAAACAGCCAAAAATCAGCCTACCAAATCAACATGTACTAACGTGTTCATTGCCAGTTTTACAACAGCTTATATGCAGCTAAAATTATACAGGCTTGTCAGAGTGCGCACAGTGTGACTATGTGAGACAACCCAGGAGCAAATACAGTAAACAGAGGTTTGTATTTAAATAGTGGTTTTATCTACAAAGAATATATACATACATGTACTTTAGTCAGACCTCAAACAAACAGCAATCAGCAATTACAGCACGGAAGCACACACGGAGAGAGAGATACGCCCCAACAGGGCCTCTTCTTATTACAGGCTCTTAAAGTGATATCAGCCCAAAAACCTTGCTGACTCATTCCCAGCATTACATCATCGTAGCAGCTGGTCAGCTCTTAAATCATTATCCTGACACTCCTCCCATTTAAAGCTGAACAGCTGTTAATCCAAATGCTTTAACATATTTCTGATGCTTGTCTACATTAAAGTCTTCGTTAATATATCGGCTATATTATGGTCAGTGGAACATTGCTGTAATCTTATCAATTTATCCTTTACAGCCTCCCTAACATTACAATATTTGATGTCTACATGTTTACTCCTGCTTCCAATGCGTTCTCCTGTTGCCATCTTTATACATGCAACATTGTCTTCAAATACTGTTACAGCTTCCTTTACGTTCACATTTACATCCTTTAGTAATTGTACATACCAGGTTAGTTCTGAACATGCTTCAGACAATGCTATGAATTCCGCTTCAGCAGTAGAAAGTGCTACTGAAGGGGCTTCCGGTTGACATCGCTGCGATACAGACGCAGGGAACGGGTGTCCTCGTCCCCTGCACTGACTTCTCTTGTTTGTGGGCTCCAAGAGGAGCCTAAGCTGCTCTGTAGGAGCAGTGAAGCAAAGAGGGGCACCCTGAGAGGTCGAGGAGAGTCGCAGCTCTCCTGTCTGACCCGGGACTTTCCCTCTCAGCCACGGCAGGAACGAAGAGGCTGCCTAAAGATGGCCGCCACAAAGCTGGCACAACCGATGACTATCTAAGACTGGTGCTGGAGCGAAGAAGGTGAACAGTGAGTGGAACTGGGGGAGAGGATTTTTATTTTACCTTAAATTTAACCCGAAGGAGCAATTCAGAATTATCTGCTCAGAATCAGCTGTTAAAGCGGCAGCTAGGCATTTGGAGAAACTACCAGACCACCAGACCGGAAGTGAAGGGTGCAGGAGTGGAAATAATAAACTTTGAAACCTTGAAATATACAGAAAATTGAACTCTTAAGGTGGGAAGATGTGGTATTGGGAGGGCATTTTAAAATGCTGGAATCATTTATTTGTAAAACTTATTCTGCTTTTATAATTCGTTTATAACTTTTATAACTAAAAGAACGCTGGAAACATGGTTATATTGAAATCTAAGCTGAGAGTGCCACCTGCTGACGAACATAAAGAATTGGGACTAGTGCACTCCTTGAAGGGTAACTTAAAGATTGAATAAATAGTTCTTGGACTGTTGGATAAAAATTGAATTTTTTAAAACAAAACAAGGTACCTAATAAAGGAGAGATGAGTGGAATTGTACAAGAGATGGACTTACTTTTTCAAAATATAAAAAACATTATGGAGGAAGAATTTAAGGAGACTATGGAAAGAATGGAAAATACCATACAAGGGATGATGAGTAAAGACCAAGATGCCCAGGAAAAGGAGGAGTCAACAGAAGGAATGAAGAAGGAGGAAGACAAAGAGGAGGCAACAGTGGAAATAATAATGGTTGATGAATTAAACCAGGGGGAGAATATATTAGAGGGGGAAGATAGGTTTGAAAGCAAGATAGGGGCCTGGGTAGAAATGTTAGAAATTAGGCAGTGGAAGAGGGTAGAGGTGGGAGGAATACCTAGATTAAACATCCAAGAAGTAGATTTAAGAGAGGAATTTGGGAGGCAAGTCAAAAAAAAAAAAGCATAGCAATTAAAGTATTGAAGCGGCAAGGGACGATGGATAGATGATTTCTTTTTTATTTTTATATTGTCTTGATTTACTTTTCTTCTTTCCTATTTTTCTTGTAAAGCATAGCAAATAAAGTATTGAAGCGGGCAAGAGATGATAGATGGATGTTTTTTTTGTTCTTGTTGTTCTGAGTTACTTTTTCTTTTCTCTCGCTCTCTTCTTCCCTTTCCTTTTTTCTTTTTTTAAAGTAGATGACATGATTAGAAGTTAGGCAAGAAAGAAAGGAAAAGTTTCTTAATAAAGGGTGATATGATCAAAAGCTAGAATAAGTGATAGAAATAAGAAAAGGGGGAATATTAGCGTAGACTTTTTATATCATAAACCAGGTTATTTCAGAAAATGCTTCAGACAATTCTATGAATTCAGCTTCAGCAGTGGAAAGTGCTACTGAAGGTTGTTTTCTGGATCTCCATCCAATTACAGTGCCGGCAAACAACACTACAAACCCTGAGTTTGATTTTCTGTCCTGTACATCATTTGCCCAGTCACTATCTACATAGCATTGTAACAATAAGTCACCAGATGGCTTTATACACAGTCCTAGGTCCATTGTCCCTTTTAGATATATTAATATTCTTTTTATTCCTAACCAGTGGTGTTGTTTTGGTGCCGATGTGTGCCGACTTAAGATGCTAACAGCATTGGTTATATCAGGCCTTGACCACTGGGATAAATATAATAAACTACCTATAGCTGATTGGTACATCTCTTTATCACATTCTGTGTCATTTTCTGTTTCCACATCGTTCTGGAAGCTTAATGTCATAGGAGTTGATACACTATTACATTCTAGCATATCATATTTCTCTAATAATTGTTTTATTTTCTTTGTTTGGCTTACCATATATCCTCCCTGTTGTGTTTTACTTATCTCCACACCTAGGTAACTCTTTATTTCCCCCAGGCTTTTTAGTTGAAATTCTTTTTCAAGCTGCCTGGCAAAGGAGTAAGCCTGTGAGCGATGTTTACTAATAAAACATATGTCATCCACATAAGCTAACAGCAAACACTCTGCTCCCTCATATTGTGCCGTGTATAAACATGGATCTGCTTTGCTGCTCCTAAAACCTAATATTCTGAGAGCGGTATCTAAGCCAGTTTCTGGCTGACTGTTTTAATCCATATATGGCTTTATTCAATTTATATACATACCCAGGCTTCGCAATTTCATAACCTGGAGCTTGAGCCATATATATCTCCTCTGCCAATTCTGCATTCAAATATGCAGTAGAAATATTGAAGTGATATATGGTATATCTGTATGCAGCTGCTAAAGACAATGCTAATAACTCTGTTTGTTTGCCTTGAGTTTTTCCTACTCACAGGATACACCCTGGATTTTGCCTCCTTACAAACAGCGCAATCTAAATACACATTGCATTTCTTTGGATTTGGCTTTGGCTTTGGCTTTGGCTTTGGCTTTGGCTTACGCCCCTCATCTAGGTCTGGCATCTTCTGCAGTACTCTGCAACTCACATGCCCCAATCTCCTGTGCCATAAATGTACACAGTTGTCATGTGTGGGAGTGTTTGTAAGTGTTCGTGCACAAACATTTTCCTGCCTTCCTAGAATGTACAGACCATCCTTCTTAACCCCTTGTGCATGAATTCTTCCACCTTTCCTGATGGAGTATTGTCCTCCAGCAAACAGTATTTCATACCCTTGACTATCTAACCTGGAAATACTCAACAGATTATGATCTAGGTCAGGTACATATAAGACATTGTCTAATGTTTCTCCTATCTCAGGTACATAGACTTTACCTTCTCCTTTAACAGCAGATCGTTGTCCATTGGCCAAACTAACAAATGTTTGCTTAGCTGTTCTCAAGCCAGAAAACGTTTGTGGGTCATTTGCAATATGCTGACTTGCCCCACTGTCCAACAACCAGGTGTTTCTAGTGTTGTCATATGCTGTTGCTGCCAGGGAAAAATGACAATTAAGAACCACTCCTCATGTGTTGAGTAGCCCTATGCCCTTGTCTCGCTGCTCCTGTTTCTCCTCTCAGGGCAGTGTCTCTGGAGATGCTCTGTAGAACCACATGTGAAGCAACGTTTCACTGTGTAAACAGTCTCAGCTGCTCTGCTTGCATCTTGGGATGTTGCAGATGTTGGCCTGTGCTGAGCATTATCTCCTTCCTTTCCTAGTCTCCTTTCAAGCTGTTTCTGTTCTTCCTCCAACAATTGGCCAGTCAAATATGCCATGGTTAAGTCCCTCTCTTGCATAGACTCTAGGCTAGTCACGAGAATGTCCCATGAAGTGTCTAACGAACTGAGCACCACATATACCTTGTGTGCCTCAGTAAACGTCATTCCTCTTTCCTCTAACTCCAAAAATGTCTTTCTCATAGCCTGCAGATGTGTGGACATGCTCTCCCCCGGCTTCAGTTGTGCTTTATACAGTCTCCTGGTCAGCAACACTTTACTGGCCACAGTCTCTCTAATATACACACTGCGCAATGCCTCCCAGCACTCTTTTGCAGACTGGAGACCCCTCATGTGTATCAGCTGACTGTCCTCTAAAGCCAGAATTATGCTGGCTAATGCCTTTTCATTTCTTCTCCGGTCCCCATCATCCAGGACTGCTGGTGGATTAGTAACTATCGTCCACAACTGCTCCCTTCGCAGGTACATCTCCATCTTTACACTCCAGGAGAGGTAGTTTGTCTCATTCAGCCAAGACACCACGAAACCTCCTCCCATTATGCTGATGGAAGCCATGTTGCTGGTTTCCGTTACAAGCACTAACCACTAACAAACCATGATGCACGACCCCTCTGACTTTGGTGCAAGCTCTCACTGGGTTTCTCTTCTCTCTGGTCTCTCTAGTCACTCTGGCCTTCTCTCTGGACTGAGCACATAACCTGTCAGAATGCGCACAGTGTGACTATGTGAGACAACCCAGGAGCAAATATAGTAAACAGAGGTTTGTATTTAAATAGTGGTTTTATCTACAAAGAATACATACACGTACTTTAGTCAGACCTCAAACAAACAGCAATCAGCAATTACAGCACGGAAGCACACACGGAGAGAGAGATACGCCCCAACAGGGCCTCTTCTTATTACAGGCTCTTAAAGTGATATCAGCCCAAAAACCTTGTTGACTCTTTCCCAGCATTACATCATCATAGCAGCTGGTCAGCTCTTAAATCATTACCCTGACAAGGCTGTTGGATGGGTTGGGGACAGGTGTCTCTACCATGACACTGATTCTGTCATTATTAGTAGAGAGGGGGGCGTGGACACTGCCCTTAGGTGATTATTTGTGAGAGTCCTCCAAACACCTTGATCACAGTAATGCTCACTGTGCCCTGTTATAAAAAATTCCAAGGGTGTATTGGGCGTTATTGCTGATAAAGGCGGGATCTCAATGTACATGCTCTTTTCAATGCTGGTGTGTGTAGGAGCCACTTGAAAAAGATCCAGTTCTGATTTGACACACTGCTCAGAAGTCTCATGGATAAATGGCATTTTGTGTAAGAATATGTTTTGCTTGTCACAGTGCTTCCTTCCCTGTGAACACCTCCTCTTTGTATGATGTGGTTTTTTCACAAGCTTTCTCTTTTTAGTTGGCATAGGTGGACCCAGTGCATGTGTCTTCCTGATCACGGCCATACCTAAGCCCTCCTGCCTGCCCCCAACAACACAGGATACAAGTTAGCCTGACATGTCTCTCACAATGTTCCTGCACTTTCATGTGAGGCTTAATGAATTCTAATCCTTTCCTCAGTAAAAGCATTGCTTTTTGAAAAAATCCACAGAACAGTCCACCTATACCTGTCCCGTACATGACAGGTGCTCCTTGGAAACCTGCTAGTTTGTTACTGGCTTGGGCCCTGTAGTAGGCCACGTAGTCTTGAGGACTCCCGCACTTCTTGATCACAACCATCCTTCACTTTTCTGTGGTCTGAAATTAAGCTTAACAACCACCTTACCATGATTAAAGCTAACTTTTTTGTTTTGATCTGTTTTGATTTCTATAGTAATCGTGTCAATATAATGCTTGTTGACTGGAACATAATGTGGCTGATCATAGGTTACTGTGATTATTTCATTGACTTGGTCCTGCACAGGTAAACAGCACAGTAATGGTGCATAGAAGTCACCCACTATCTGGGGGCTTATGATGTCTCTATAAATATATAGCATGTTGAATCCTCCTGTCACATCCACTGCAAAATTGAATTTTTTGTACGGACTTGGGGATGTATGCCTAATATATTCCCAAGCTCTTCAGTGACTAGAATGCTGTATTCTCCCTCTTTTTTAAGCCTACTTTTTTGATCAACCTTATGATACTTCACCATCACTTTAGGCAGGTCTTTGGTATCTGCCATAAGCTTGTTCATATTTTCTAACAATCATTGGATGGTTGCATAGTATCCACTTTTCAAAGAAAAACACCACTTCTTTCTCTCATTAGCGATTTCAAAATAACTCCCTGAAGTTATTGTATTCCATGTCTGTGGATACTGTATCTCTACCAGTCCCACTTCCCATGATCCTGGAAACTCCAGTGCCCTTGCTAATTGAATAGTAAAATAAACAATGGATATTGTTAACTGTAAAACACCTCCAGAGTTTATTTTTCAGAGTGTGATTAAACTTCTTTATAATGGCCACTTTAGTCTCACTATGGGTGACAAAATGGTGTATACCATAACATGTCAAAAGCTTCTTCAGAGGCGTGTTTAAGAACTCTTTACTGGCATCTGTCTGTAACTTTCTTGGTGCCTGTCCTGTTTTGAAGATGCTCTGGAAGGCAGCCGCCACCTTCCATCCTGACTTATCAGATAAAGAGACAGCCCAGGCATATCAGGATAGTACATCAATTACTGTTACGATAAATTTCATGCCATTATTTTCAAAAGCAAACCTGGAAAAATCTACGAGGTCGGCTTGCCATTGATAGTCTATGCAAGAAACAACTGTTGCATTCCTAGGAAAATTAATTCTTGCGGGCTTATATACAGAAAGCCATGTCTTGACCTGTTTCAAGGATAGGCTTTTATCACATTTCCGACCTGCCTGAAATAGGGCATTTGTACCAGTGGTGGGTTGCTACCAGTTCGCCCCGATTTGGGCGAACCGGTAGCGGTAGCGGCAGCGGCGGGAGGCTCCGCCCACCTGCCCGGATGTCTTCACGGACGATCTGCGCATGCACAGAAGCTTCTGTGCATGCACAGAAGCAGCACGTGCGTGAGAGCAAAGCTGCACGCGCGCACACATCTCCGAACCGGTAGCAAAGGTAAGTGAAACCCATTACTGATTTGTACCACCATAACTACCCACACAATCAGGTGTATAATAAAATTCCTTTAGAATATTTTCATACTTCATTCTGCCCAAACTCCCCTGGCAAATAATCACACATTACTCTTTAGCATATGCCTTTTATTTGTAATTTAGACTTCAGCGTCCTTAAATTCGACATCATAATAATATCCATCATCATCATCACCATCATCATTAAAGTACAAATACAGTCCTCTCTGTCACATGCACATCCTTTAGTAAAGTTGTATTCACTTAAGATATATCTATTTAATACACTGTGCAAACAATATGGCCTCTCTGATAGCATGTCATCATCACCATCATCATCTTCATCAGTAGGTAAACTGCAAAAACATGATGTAGTCCCCAGATCACCTCCACAAGTGCCTGTAGACTCTTCATCACTTAGATGTATCTCATTAATGGTAGATTGGTGTCACGGCTATATCGCCAAATAGATCCTGCAAAATATAAAAACATAACTGTTAGGACTCTGTCCAAACGGTTGGGTTGGTTAATATAAACAAGCCACAAATCATTGTTTATATGTATATATGTAATATTGCTTTAAATGCATTGGTGCATTCTGACTGGCAGTAACGGCCATAAGAGGGAGCTAGAGAACATGGTTAGCTCTCTCTCTTTTGCTGATTCATTGCTGAAGTGACTTTGTGTCTGAGAGTAAGCTCTGTGTGTAGCTAACTATCTGTGATAGTTGAAATCTTTGTTTGCTGATTAAGACAAAGAAAGGCTGGTAAGAAGACTACTGTACTTCTAAACACTGACTGACTAAACGTGTATGATTCGGACTGTTATTTGGACTGTGCTATTTCTTTAAGTAAACTACTTTTATACACTTTAACGTATCTGTCTATTGACTGAATCATTACTCATATTTACTGCAACATTACGGTGAACTGTGCAAACCTTCAGGGCCCAGAGGTTACTCTGCACAATTCCTTAACAATAACCTATTACCGTGCTACCACCATCAGCACATTTTTACTGCTTAATATATAAAGTCCATTTACTTACCCAAGCCGGTTCCTTGCATGGCTGATAAAGAGCATCTCTTCGCCATTTCACAGGCTGCCTGGTAAGTATCACTGAGTCTATCTTCAGCTTTCTGTTGTCTTGCATCGTGAACATTACAACACGGTAGATGACATCCAAATTGTCATCAGACTCTGACTTTGCATTTCTTTTATTAAACTCTTCTGAGGTAGCCATGTTATTATCAAATGGAGGAGAGGATTTAAACTGTTGAAGTTTGCAACTGTCTGCAGAGGCTACTATTAACAGTGCTTGCTCTGAATGACTTGCCTGGGACAAGCTAGAGCATGCCTTGAGCATGCCTGTCATGTACATACCTGCTCCCCTCATACACACACACGTACAGCAAGAGTTCTACAGGTATTTATTCAACACCCCCCCAAACAGATCCTAAGAAAGCACCCCCGTTGTGCAGGTTTGGATTCCGAACTCAGCATGGCAAGAGTCACTGGGTAACCGAGTCCAACGGGCACACACAAAGTCCAGGAAAGCAGTCCACGAGTCAACTGGGTCAGGGTACATGGCAGGAGCACACAAGGCAGAGAACTGGGCACGTTGCTCCAGCAATGCTCAAGTCTTCGGGGCGGGATTAAGTAGGCCAGGCCAGTGAAGCCCTTCACAAGAGGTGAGGTTGCCTCCTCGTGAGTAGTCTAGCTGACCGGCATTGTGCCTGTCTCCTTTCTGCCCTATGTGTCCTTGGATTGGGAAGAGGTGCCTCTTGCTCGTCCAATTGACCCAGCTGAGGCTGCTCCGTCAGGCTATCACTCTCTGAGCCCCGATCCAGGCCATCACTCAGCTCCACGCTTTCCTCTGATGACTCAAACTCATCCTCCTCCTCCAAACTCACGTCCGGATAGGGGTCTGGGGGCAGATCCATGACACATGCAAATGCGTGGTAACATGGCTCTATAGCACATGTTCAGAATGAAATGCCTGAGTCAAGTCCAAACATGCCCTGAACACAGGCAAACATGCATGCACATAAGATGTGCATGCTCTATAACATGGCTCTGACATGTCTGTCCCACCCCCTCCAGCTGCTCTTGTCAGAAACACACATGCTCTGAATGGACCTCTCATGTAGATTAGTTACAGAGGCATTTTATTATTTTATTTTATATTATTTTATTTTATTATTTATTATGTTTAAGCCCCACACCACTCACCCCCAATAAGCCTTTATTATTAACCTCCTGTTTGGCTGCAGATGTATTTGCTGACTTACTGTGAGTTTGTGTGACATCCCAGTCAGATTCCCCATTCTATTTTCTTTCCTACCTTTTAACGCTAGACCAGAAGAGTTTGGGGGGGGGGGGCATGCTTAAATGCATTTTTTGCAAAATAGGCTTTTTTTTCACTTTTTATCAGTGGTACAAGACAATTGCATTCCGTTCTGTGTAAACAGCCTAGAAAAAAGAAGGGAGTAATCCCCAAATTCCTTGCATTACAACAGAAAAAAGGCACTGGGATGCTTAGCTTTTTTAGTAATTATTTTATCCCGTTTACTTCCTGGTCTGTGTAAACACTGAAACTGCTTTGGGTCACATAAGGGTCACGCTGGTTGCTGACCAATCAGAATCATTACTGGGTGTGGTATTAGACAGCCAAGTTCTCCGGCTGCCAATCATTTTGTTTGAACTTCCGGGTGAGTGGGGTTGGCAGGGGGATGAGGGGTGGAGAGGAAATGACATCACAGCACTTCCAGTTGAATGGGCTGGGGGGTGGAGGGGGATAACACCACAGTACTTCCGGGGGGGGAAGTGGAAGTGATGTCACAGAAGGGCTTAAGCCCCGTTAAAAATGGTATGTACTTATACTACTCTTCTTGTCATTATTACCTATTCTTAATGGACTGGAGTGACTGGAAGGAAAGATGTTTTACTAATTGATTTAATTGATTTCCTATTCACTGCCACTGGTTTTTAACAAAGAAACAGCTGCCTCCCCCACTCGATTCGAGGGTACGGAAACTGGAGCAGAGGGAAGCTCAGAGGCAGTCTGCGAGGCTCTACACCTGGATCAGGGTGATTTAACCAGAGGCTGGGGTAGGGTGCATTCATCGGGAACTATGTTTTGTCTTGGCACTCACTGCCCTGACTTTTGGAAACCAGATTACATCAGCAACTTCCAGGTGGTCAGCCAGGACATTCAGTGGAATGAGGTGGCTTTGGTGGACCAGTTCCAGGAAGGCCTCTCCTCAGAGCTGATGGATGAGTTGGCTGTACTGACTGCCCCCCCCCCGATGCTCCAGGACCTGATGCATCTGTGCTTGCACAGACGGTTGTCTGCAGCAGTGCAGGGCAAGACGATGGACCACTGGCTTGCCGGTGCCACCCAAGAAGTTGGAGGCTCCTATTACTCCTGAGGGAGCTCAAGGCTGCCCGTCTGTGCCTCACTCAAGCTGAGAAAGATTGGCATCACCACGAAGGACTGTGTTTGTACAGCAGGGGCCAGGGGCATATGGCTGTCAAGTGTCCAGCCAAGGCCAAGAGGGCTTAATAGGCCATGCTCCCCTTGCAGCAGGTCAGTCATAGCCCCCGTGTCCTACTCTGTCAAGTCACCTGGTAATTCTGGTCATCTTGTCGCCACCAGGCCAGAGAAATGGGGTAGTACGGGCCATGGTTGAATCTGGGGCCACAGAGAATTTTATGGATGCAGAATTCACAGCCCTGTGGGCTATTCCCCAGCAGCCGGTGACCCCGCCGGTCCTGGTGGAGACCATCGACAGATAGCCACTTTGTTCTGGACCTGTGGTTGCTGCTACAAAACACCTCTGGATGTGGATCAGTTTGCATGTGGATGGCCTTGAGTTCTATGTGGTGGCAGTGCCTCACTTCATTTGGTACTCGGGTTGGAGTGGCTACAACTCATTGATTTCTTGCAACAACTACTGAAGGACAGTGCCATCAACAAGTCACAATACTACCGTCTTTAACCTGGGGAAGCCACGCCATGCATATATGGAATCCCCAAAATCCACAAAGAGGGAACTCCACTCATACCAATTGTCAGCAGCATCAACTCTGTCACCTACAACATGGCGAAACATCTAACCACTTTATTAGCTCCTCTAGTTGGCAACACCACCCATCACATCAACAATTCACAGGACTTCACCAGCAAGGTTTGGAAACTAAAACTGGACCCGGATGAGACCATGGTTTCCTATGATGTGACTTCCCTCTTCACCTGCATTCCAACAACTGAAGCTGTCACGGTAGTGAAGAAACGACTGCTACAAGACAGCACCTTTGGTGACAGAACCAACTTCAGCCAAGACCACATATGTGCCATGCTGGACCTCTGCCTGACCACTGACTACTTTAAATACAATGAAGGTTTCTACAGACAAAAACACGGCTGCGCCATGGGTTCACCTGTGCCCCCCATTGTGGCCAATCTCTACATGGAAGAGGTAGAAACCAAAGCCCTAAATTCCTTCACAGGAATCCCACCCACTCACTGGTATAGGTATGTGGACAATACTTGGGTCAAGATCAAAACACAGGAATTGGAAGCGTTCACCAAACATATCAACTCTGTGGACCGATACATCAAATTCACATGGGAAGATGTTAAGGAAAATACTCTAGCCTTCCTGGACTGTGCAGTACACATTAAGGAAGACAGAAGCCTTAACATTGAAGTTTACAGAAAACCCCCTCACACACAGATGAATATTTACATTATGATTCTCACCACCCACTGGAGCACAAAGTGGGAGTCATCAGAACCCTATACCATCAAGCTGAAGGCCTGCCTACCAGCAAAGATGGTAAAGAAAAAGAACTAAAACACATAAAGGAAGAACCCCCTCACACACAGATCAATATTTACATTTTGATTCTCACCACCCACTGGAGCACAAAATGGGAGTTATCAGAACCCTACACCACTGAGCTGAAGGCCTGCCTACCAGCAAAGATGGGAAAGAAAAAGAACTAAAACACATCAAGGAAGCCCTCAGAATGTGTGGCTATCCCAAGTGGGCCTTCATCAAATCCCCCAAAAGACCCAACAGGAACTCCTCCATAACAGACAAAGAAGAGAACAATAAACGAAGCAATGTTGTCATTCCATACGTTGCTGAAATATCGGAAAAGCTCAGGAGGATCTTCAGCCAACACAACATACTGTACGTGCACACTTTAAACCCAAGAATACACTAAGGCAGGAGCTTGTCCACCCCAAGGATAAAACACCCAGACACAAACTGAGCAATGTGGTATATGCAGTACAATGCAGTGAGCCATGTCCAGATCTGTACATTGGGGAAACAAAACAACCACTTCATAAACGCATGTCACAACATAGGAGAACAAACCCATCAGGACTAGATTCAGCAGTCCATCTGCATTTAAAAGACAAAGGCCACTCTTTTGACGACAGCAAAGTCCACATTTTGGACACAGAGGCCGCTTCCCTGCACGTCTCTGGTGATTTTTCTTCTGGTGGGGTGCCGAGTTAGCTCCACGTCTAGTTGCCCGGGGTCAACTTGTTCTGCGCCCTTGTTGAAAGAGGGATCAAAGAGGCCATCTATGTCAAAATTGAACAGCCCTCTCTCAACAGGGGGAGGGATACAACATCATCTATCTCCAATCTACAATACAGTCCTTTCAGCAGTTCCAAGAAGGCGCCACACCCATTTGCACTACTCAGGTGACCCTGAGGACACAGATAAACCTCCAAGTGGCCTCAATGACTCTATAAAAGAATGTAAATGACCAGCTGTCTGCAAGGAAAATAAATCCTTTCATTCCCCACCATCCAGTCAGAGCTGAAGAAGCTTCTTGGGTGAGAAGCAAAACGTCTTTAAAAAAAAAAAGTAAGACAGTCCAGTTGCCTCTTGAAAAAGCACCTTTGGGACAACCATGACCTGGATGACTGAGAATCTCCATAGAGACCTGGTCAACAATATTTGGGAGCACATAGAAAATTTTATCCTGAGTTGTTTAGACAAATATCCCACAGCTGCAATAATAATAGGTGGGGAGTTAAATGCTAGGATGGGACTAAATGATCACACAGTATTTAACCAATTTAAGATCCATTATGATGAGAACATATTAGAGGAACGTTTGCATTGTAGAGAATTTAAAGACCTGAAAACCAACTGTGCAGGTCTATGTGCAAGACAGATGATTGCACGCCTGGACCTATGTATCCTCAATGGTTCTATAAGCGGGGATCACCCATCAGAATACACCTATGGGGGGTGGGGCAGGAAGAAAATTTATAGCTTTTTATTTTTTATTTTATTTATTTTATTTTTTATTAGATAGTATCATGTGACCTTTTGAATTTTTTTATGGAGGATGGAGATAGATTCACAACTAGAAAGTGACCACTATCCAGTATTTTTAACTCTGACACCCCACTGGAAATCTCTACGAGCTAACTCAATCTACCCAGGCAAGGCTCAATAGTAATAGGTGAGAATTAAATAGACCAAGAAAAATGCAATATAAGTTACTAAATGGATGATAGCCCTAGAAACTTTAGAAATTCGTGCACCTCTCCTAAAAAGCAAACATCAAAGATCATATTTAGAAGGGTTTAAAACTTTAATTGCTAACCTGAAAACAGTTTTCATTAATGGAATGCAGCCTCACTCCAGAAATCGGGCTATAAAGAATAAAAAATGGTTTGACTGGGATTGTGTACAGTTAAAGAGTGCATATAATAGAGACTATCAGTCAGGGGTGTCAAACTCAAGGCCCACAGGCCAGCCTGGGGTGCTTAAATCCGGCCCACAGGGCCGGCCTGGAACTATCAAAGGACCGGCCCACAGTGCCTCTGCTGGCCAAAATGGGCTGTGTGCCCCCCCCCCGTGGCCTGTTTTCGGCCTCCCCAGCCTCCTGCAGCACTCTGCCGGCCAAAAACGGGCCTCGCGGAGGCCTCCACGCGGCCCGTTTTTGGCCGACAGAGTGCTGCTGGAGGCTGGGGAGGCCAAAAATGGGCCGTGTGGGGGCCTCAGGACGGACACCTCCTGCAGCACTCTGCCGGCCAAAAACGGGGCATGATTTCCTAGAGCTGGCAGGTCGGTTAGCCACATGGCCCGAAGACATCCTCATCGACTGCTTCAAAGATGGCCTCAACGACAACATCTACCACACCTGTGTCTTGCACGGGGCCCCACGAACCCTGCAACGCTGGTATGTGTTGGCGGAGGAAATGGCGATCAACCTCACCAGGGACCGATGCTGGAGGGCCGGCGGATGGGGTGAGTCCATCCCTCCCACGCGTAAAAAACACCCCAGAACCACAACGTGCTTCAGGTGTGGGAAGGAAAGGCACCGAGCTGTGGCATGCCGACCCAGCAAGCCCAACCTCAGCACCACGGCAACCCTGAGGGAGGAGGCAATGAAACCAGCTCCGAGGGCCCAAGAGATAGCGCTGAAAGGTCTGGAGGTCGTAGAGTTCACCCCTCCTGGTTCTGAAGGGTTGGGAACTCCGATCAGCTCGGGTGAGACTGAAAGCGATGACGACGATGACCCCCTGGTAAGTCGGCAGGTGACCCCTGTAACCCTCCCTGTGGAACTAGTGGTGCCCTCTTCAGGGACCCAAGGGAGGATACTGGCTTTATTGGACTCGGGTTGCACTAGGTACATAGTTAGCCCTGAAGTAGTTGAAAAGCTGGGACAGACTCAAATGGCTGAGGGTGCCCATAGAATTTTGCCAGCTAGATGGGACTGTAGCTGGAGGGGGCCCAGCTCACTTTATAACTGAACCAGTAGAGATAAGAATGGGAAAGCATAAAGTCTTTGAGTTTTCTAGTGGCACTGGGGATGGAGAGGCACCTTCTACTTGGACTGTCTTGGCTGCAGAAATGAAACCCCGATGTGAATTGGAGGAAAGGGCTTTTAAAGATTCAGCAGAAAGTGGCCAAGGAAGAGGAAAAGATCCCAAAACCTGGGGGTAAGAGAAACAAAGGGCAAAGGGAGCTGGGGGCAGTGGCTCGGGATCACTCAATAAGCAAGTCCAGAATCCCGAAGGAGTATTGGGACTTGCGAGATGTATCTAGTGAGAAAGGCTCCGATGCGCTCCTGCCCCATCGCCCCACAGACTGCAGTATTGAAATCCTTCCCAAGGCTAAACTCCCGAAGCCTAAACTTTACTCGATGACTCCACACGAGCTAGGAGAGCTTCGCACCTTCATAGACAAGAACTTAAAATGTGGATTTATCCAACCAGCAAGGCCACGAGTGGCAGCCCTGGTTTTGTTCCAGGAGAAGAAAGATGGGACTCTTCGTCCATGCATTGACTATAGAGGGCAAAACGTGGTGTTCATAGAAAATGTCTACCCACTGCCCCTGATGAAAGACATGTTGGCGCATTTAGCCAAAGGAAAAATCTTCACTAAGTTAGACTTGCGGGAAGCTTACTACTGGGTTCGAATCAAGGAGGGTGACGAATGGAAAACTGTGTTTAATTGCCCTCTGGGATGTTTCCAAATCCGGGTGCTCCCTTTCGGCCTACAGCCCCCGCCCCCGCAGTATTCATGCAACTAATCAATGAAGTGCTGCATGACTTTTTGTACAAGGGAGTGTTGGTGTATTTGGATGACATTTTAATATATACTGAAACTATGGAGGAACATGTGAAATTGGTGCGGGCGGTCCTTAAAAGGCTCCGAGCTGCTAAACTGTATGCAAAGCTTTCCAAGTACAAATTTCACCAAGATAAAATTGATTACCTGGGTTACCGTATCTCAAATGAAGGAGTGGAAATGGACCCAGAAAAGGTAAAGGCAGTGTTAGAGTGGGCCCCTCCCTGCACTAGGAGGCAATTGCAAAGCTTCCTGGGTTTTGCCAATTTCTACCGGCAGTTCATCCCCTCATTCACAAAGATTGCATTGCCAATCACCAACCTTTTAAAAACTAAGGGTGAGGGGAAGCCGAAGCCGGGTCAGCCACTTAAGTGGACCATGGAGTGCCAAGCAGCCTTTGAAAAACTCAAATGACTGTTCATGGCAGAACCCGTGCTGAAGCATCCCGACCCAGATGCTCCATTTGTAATTCAGGCTGACGCAAGCGATGTAGCCTTGGGGTCGGTGTTATTGCAAAAGAATGCCCGTGGGTTGCTACAGCCATGAGCATACACCTCTAAGAAACTCACCGAGACTGAACAGAGGTGGGCGATATGGGAGAAGGAGGCGTATGCAGTGCGTTGGGCCCTACTTACTTGGTGGCATTTCCTGGAAGGGGCAAGGGCCCCGTTTGAGGTATGGACTGACCATAAAAATCTGGAAGCCCTGAAAACTCCACACAGGCTATCCCCTAAACAAATCCGTTGGGCTCAATACTTTAATGGTTTCAACTTCACCCTGCGTTATGTCCCGGGGGGAAGAAATTTATGGTGGATGCTTTGTCTAGGTTGCCCCAATACAACAGCGTTAAAGTGGTCAGACCTGTTATCCCCTCGAAGCAGCTAGCAGCCTGGATTTCAGATAGAGGAGTGCAATTTACATCACAGTTTTGGCGGGAATTTTTGAAGCTGTTGGGAACAGCCTAAGGCTTAAGCTCCTCCCACCACCCCCAAACTAATGGAGCGTGTGAGAGAACCAACTCAGTCCTGGAACAGTACCTCAGGTGCTACATTAATTACCAACAGGACAATTGGGCTGACCTTTTGCCTTTCGCAGAAGTAGCATATAACAATTCTGTTCATAATAGCACAGGGTTCACCCCATTTAAGGTGGCCTCCAGTCAGGACTTTGTAGCTATGCCAGAGCTGCCTCAAGAGAAAACACACGTACCCTCTTTAGTGGAGTTGATAACCCAACTGCAGAACACTTGGCCAGTTGCCCGTAAGGCACTGGAGGAGGCACGTCAGGCACATAAGAAACAAGCTGACAAAAAACCATGTGAAGCCAAAAGATTTTAAAGTAGGTGATAGAGTTTACCTCTCCACGAAGTACTTACAGTGTGAAGTTTCCGAGAGACGCCCTTTATTAATTCATGAGCCATGAGCCAAAGTCCAAAAGAAATATATAGATTTATTAGGAGCGCCATTCCGGCAATATTCCAATGCAGTCAGAACTGAGTTCACCCAGGCTGCACGCCCTCATGACCCTGTTTCCCCCCTTCTCATTGGACATGTCATAAATCACATTCTCCAATGAATCATGTTGGCGGGTTGTAAACCCCACACCCCTCCTTCTGACTCCGGTAGCCTAGGACACAATCAGTAAAAGAACCCTTTGTGGAATGCATTTTCAGTTAGAGCAGTCAGCCCCTCCTTCAGCTCTCCCCCCTCCATTTCATGGCAACTTGAAATCTTTGCAAGTTGACATTCGGCTCCCCTCACTTCCCAAAGGCGACCTGCATAAAGCAAAAACAATTTGAGTACAGGTACCGAATCTAGGGACGCGACCTCCCCCCAGGCTTATTTGGATTTTCCTCGTGAAATTTGGCTATAAGGTGATCAGCCTGGATGTTCCTACTCTTTACCCAAGATGCCTCTGATAAGGGGTAACCCTTCCACTTGATTAAGTATTGGAGCTGTCTCTGGTGCCACCTCAAATCGAGGATTCGTTGCACCTCATAGTGGGTCTGGCCCCCTATGACCACGGGGCCCGGGGGCTCACAGGGTAGTGGCCTCAGGGTCGATCCGACTACGGGTTTTAGGAGGCTACTATGGAATACCGGGTGTATCTTCCCTAGCAGCCTAGGCAGTTTCAATTGT
>QLTV01004000.1:25855-39737 GCA_003457575.1 Thermophis baileyi | reverse complement strand
CTTCCTTCCTTCCTTCCTTCCTTCCTTCCTTCCTTCCTTCCTTCCTTCCTAACATCTTTCTTTCTTTCACGGCGGGAGAAGGAAGAAAGTGCTCTGGCCGGCGCTCAGCTTACCTTCCTGGCGAGGCTCAGAGACCACCCGGCACGCCCATCCGCCAGCTCTCCACTTTCTGCCTGCCCCGCCAAAGCCCCCGCCATCCTGGAGCCCGGCGGACCCTGAGGCCAGCGGAGCTCCATAGGTGCGTGCCCCGACGTGCACCAAAGGTCCCGGAGCCGAAGCCAGGAAGGCGAGAGGAGCTACGGTGGCGGCAACTGCGCTCCGGCAGCATCGCGTCCTGTGTCATGTGCCGTCCGGGAGCATGGTCTCCGGGCTGGCGGGGGCCTTCCTTGCCAGGTGCTGCTGCACTGGTAGCTCTGCCCTGCCCAGCTCCACCCGCCGCCACTTCCCGCAAACTTCCCAGGAGACGGCCAGAGTGAGGGGCGGGCGGGCGGGAGCACGTGGGCCCGGCCGGCGCTCGGCTTACCTTCCTGGCGAGGCTCAGAGACCGCCCGGCACGCCCATCTGCCGGCTCTCCACTTTCTGCCTGCCCCGCCAAGGCCCCCGCCAGCCCGGAGACCGCGCTCCCGGACAGCACATGATGGGACGCGATGCTGCCGGAGCGTGGTTGCCGCTGCCATCGCCCCTCTCGCCTTCTCGGCTTCGGCTCTGGGACCTTTGCGGGCTGGGAAGCATCGGGGCGCGCACCTATGGAGCTCCGCCAGCCTCAGGGCTGGCGAGGGCCTTGGCGGGGCAGGGAGAAAGTGGAGAGCTGGCGGATGGGCGTGCCGGGAGGTCTCCGAGCCTCGCCAGGAAGGTAAGTAAAAATGCAGGGTTTCTTTCCGCCCCAGTAAATTTTGTTTTCTTTTGTTATCTCAACTTTCTCTTGGCGGACCTCCTATTCAAGCTTGCAAAGAATTTGGTGCAATTCCAAAGCTTACACAACTTCATTTCAACAGGTGAAGCGCTGATATTTAACTTAAAATGGGGATCCTTTTAGTACCGTAAGAAATACTGGCATCTTAAGTCAGAAAACAGTTTATTTCAGTGGGATATCATTTAACCAGTGGTGAGGGCTTTTTCCACAGGAAGTTCACATAAGGAAAAAAGGCAGCCCAAAGTGACTTTCATAATTATTTACTGTATATTAGATGACACAGAAGTGTGTACCTTTCCCAGCGCTTGGGTGATGACCATTCTTCAGTTCATTCCTTGCATTTCAAGATGACCTTCTCCCTTTCCTTTGAATAGTCTTTGTGGAAATAGCGGGAAAAGGCAAGCATCATTCCTACCAATCACTGACTCAGCATGGACATAATATTTAGTGTACATTATTCACACTTCTTTTGGACAGTGCTTGCGTAAGAGGGAGGCATAGGTGGGGGTAGGGGGCTGAAGGAGTCTTTGGCTGCAGCTTCCAGAGGGAGCTGATGCTAAAAGCGGAGAGAAAAAGGAGATGCAGTTTTGAATAGAGATATCAGGCAAGATGAGAAAATAACAGGTATAAGTATCAAGAAGGATGTTTATAAATTGAGGGCATTTGCTGATGATTTGGTTATATTCTTGCAAGACCCAAAAATAATATAGAATATTTGATGAGGAAATTAAATGAGTTTGGGGTTTTAGGGGTTTTTAAAATAAACAAACAGAAAACAACAATGCTTATTAAGAATATGACCCCACAGGACTGTGATATATTGAATAAAAAATCTGGTTTTAGGGTTGTGAAAAAGGTGAAATATTTGGGGGTCATATTGACAAATACAAACACAAAACTGTTTCAAAATAACTATGTGCCTCTCTGGAATGATATTAAAAATGACTTATTAAGATAGGATAAACTACATTTATCACTATTGGGTAGAATTTCTGTAATTAAGATGAATGTCCTACCAAAGATGCCTTTTTTCTTTCAGACGTTACCAATATTTGCAACTGATACTCCATTTAAACAATGGCAGAATGGATATTTCTAAGCTTATATGGCAAGGGAAAAACCCAAGAATTAGATATAAACTACTGCAAGATGCTAAGGAAAGAGTGGGTTTGGTTTTACCAGATTTGAAACTGTATTTCAATACTTGTTGTTTGGTCTGGCTAAGAGTGGGTGAACCTCCAGAATAAGAAGCTACTTGATTTAGGTCATGAATTAAGATTTGGATGGCACGGTTATTTATGGTATGACAAGGTTAAAGTAAATGTTGATTTTAACAACCACTTTGTTAGATGTGCCATTCTAAGAGTTTGGAATAAATATATATCAGAGTTTGTTGCATAAAAATCAATTCCAGAAGCACACACAGATAACTGATTCAGCTGGATTCATTAACTTCTTTATAAACATAGTAATATATATATTTACAATACCAGTAGCAGAGTTCTTCTTCAACATAGTAGCAGTTACAAGCAAAATACAAGCAGCTTCTAGTTCAGAGTTCAGAGAGAGACAAGTTCAGACACATGCAGCAGTACAGCAGAGAGCAGAGACAAGATTAGTTTCAGTTTCTCTGCACAGACTCAGAAGTGTTTAGCTCTCATTGGCTGACTTAGTTGCTATGCCTATTCATTGGCTGACCTTGTTACCATTGGCTCTCCCAGTCATGAATATTCTAACAATATAAAACAAGGTTTTCTACGAAGATGCCTCTTTGGGTGTCCCCTCAGGAAGCTTTTTTCAGAAAAGAAATGGCAGTGAAGCCGGACTGGCGGACTTATGGTAAAATAATATCTTTTAATTTTGGTGATCCTATCCTCAAGTCTAAGGAAGAGCTAGAATCAGAAGGACATGCCTGCCAGTGCTTTACATATTTACAATTGAAATAAAGATTTAAATTAGACAAAAAGAGTTATGGGTTTGACTTTGTTAAAAATGAATTGGAAATCCTACTGTGTGGTAGTGATGAACATATTATTGCTAAGGTCTATAAAATGTTATTGAATTTGGAAAGTGAATATGTAAAGCATTGTATGATTCAGTGGGCAAGGAACTTTGGATGTAATGTAAAGCTTGAACAATGGGAGAATGTGGATGAAAGGTTTTTAATTTACACTAAATTACAATTTAAAAGAAAAATTTTATAAGATGATGTATTTGTTGGTATTTTACACCAGATAAGTTATCAATAATGTATAAAGGTACTTCAAATGAATGTTGGAAATGCAAATGTAAAGAAGGGACTTTTTATCATTTATGTTGGACATGTGATAAAGCAAAGAAATATTGGCGTAGGGTTCATATTCTAATACAGAAGATTCTTAAAGTGAATATAAAGATAAAACCAGAAACTTTTCTTTTGGGTTTAATGGAAAAAGACTTGGAATATTTTTTGGGGGGAACCTTGATGTTATATATGTTGACAGCAGCAAGATTACTTTATGCACAAAAATGGAAGGACGCTTCAATCCCCACAATGGACGAATGGCTGCAAAAATTGATGGAGTTAGCAGAGATGGCTAAATTGACTGCTTTGATAAAAGAAAAAAAACACAATCATTTTTGTTTCTACTTGGAAACCGCTTCTGGACTTTGTGCTTGAGGTGGGAAAAAAAATGAAAATTTGATTTTGGGTTTTACCAATTAGATAGATTTGTTGTTATAGAAATGGCTAGTTTATACTATTATGTAAAAAAGTTGAAGTTTGATGTTACTATCTTATTCTACTGCACCAAAGGGAGTCGGAAGTCAACGCATTTTCTTTCTTTCCAATGGAATTTGCAAACAGGGGTGTCCATTTGGAATGGCAGCAATGGTGGTTTTGGATTCTCATCTTTTGATTTCTCCTGGGGTTGGCGGCGTCTCGTTGATATACTTCTACTCGGAAGTAAACTCCCACTGAATGCAGTAGTTTCAAGCAACAGCCTCTGCTCCTTCCTGGCCTTTCAGTCTGGTTGAAAGCTAGGGGAGAAAAAAATTAGGGAGCACTTTTTCCGCCTCTCTACCCTTTGCCTATATGCCATGCAACACCATTGCAACAATGGGAAGTGTAGTTGAGGGGGGAGCTCTATGTTTGAAAAGTTGAAAGAGCCTCCTTCAGCTTCTGGGTGGAAGAAAAGAAGGATGGATTGCAAAGGCTAATTTATACTTAGGGTGGGAAGGGGGAAATATCTGTTCTCATCTGCATTCTGGAGCCTGCTTGTAAAGTGCTAAGAGCTCTTCTTGGCTTTGACGTTAGTTAGTTAGCTAGTTAGTTAGCTAGTTAGTTAATTGAGTTTGGGCCGGGGTATTCAAATTCCTTACGCTTCAAGCCCAGCCCTGGAAAAGCAGCTCAGGGTGCATCCTGCCTTCTTGCTTCGCCTCAGTTTACAGAAGTGCAATTGGCCAAGTCAATCAATCAATCAGAATAGAGCTGGAAGGGACCTTGGAGGTCTTCTAGTCCAATCCCAGGCAAGCTGTTCTGATGAAGTCTCTTGAGAGGCACTTTCTTAACTGTTTCCCACCCACCCCTTTCACCCCTCGCATTTGGCAGTGAAAATGACAGCTCCCTTTAGCTGCCACTGCTGTTGCTCTTGCCTTCGCTGGGACTCAAGGCGGGGGACGGGGGGGGGGGTGTCAGAAGACAAGAGAGCAGAGGAGGAAAGGTGAGGATTTACTCACGTCATTAACAAACAAACGTGAGAGGAGCTGGACAAGTTTAAAATTGGGGAAGAGATCCAGAGGATAAAGGGAGGAAAGGGCAGAGAGACCCACCTCCCCTTAGAAAAGAACAGTTTCTGTATACATCTGGGCAAGAAACGAAAGACAACACACACACACATATTGCCTCTTCCACACTTGCTAATGAGAAAGGGCCAGAGATAAACTTTTCAGAGGAGCTGGGCAAGTTTAAAATTGGGGAAGAGATCCAGCAGATAAAGGGAGGAAAGGGAAGGGAGGAAAGGACAAAAAGACCCCTCTCCCCTTAGTGCTGTTTCTGTATACATCTGGGCAAGAAATGAGGGACAACAACATAGACACACACAGACACACACACACACGTCTCTTCCCTCGTTGCTAAGCAAGGGCCAGAGGAGTTTCTCCCTTACCTCTGGCATTTGGTGAGTTGTCCCACGTGGTGAGTTGTCCTGTGCAGTGAGTTTGCCGTGGCGAGTTGTCCCGTGACCAGAAACAGAGTGTTCTTCTCTAAAGGAATCTCTCTGTTAGCAATTCAGGGGTGGCTGGTGGGGGTTTTCAGATGGCCGACTGCAGTGAGAAAGACAATGAGGGCTATTGAAGGCAATAGACTGGTTCTTCCACCTAATAGTGGGGTCATGATGTTGCAACCAAGTGCAGCCTCAATCCTAGTTTCTCCACTGTCTGAAGGCTAATTAGGCACTGAGTGCACCCTGAGTCCAAAAAGGCCGTGAGGGGCCCCCTTACCCCCGAGGGCACCAAAATCTCCACCCGGGAGATCAATGTGGTCAGCCACTAAAAGGGTTTTTTCAGAATGCTGGTCTATAGTCAATTGCAATGGCACTGTGTCATGAGTGACTGAGTCTGCTTTTAAGATTCAGCCATTGATACTTTTAAGATTCAGCAATGGAAACTTCAAAGGGACAGTGGGGATCTTGAGCTTCTGAACTGTGGTGAGGCTTATAAAGTTGGCTGTTACCCCAGAATCTATCAAAACGTGGATGGTCATTTCCTGACCACTGGGGAAGGTTAGGGAAGAATCAAGTTTTAGTAACGTACCTTGGCGTGAATGTGAGCCCCGTTCAGTGCTTAGGAGACAACCCCCCCCCCATGAGCTCATGAAGGAGGGGCTTTTGTCATTTCTGTTGTCTTGCGGTTTACCGTCTGTGCTGTGAGTAGTGGAGAAGTTGCTGGGCTGCCTGTTTCCTCTTCTGGGAGGTTTAGTAGGGCAGTCCTTGACCATGTTTCCAGGTTCTGTGCAGTAGAAAGAGGGCTAATTCCTTGCATCGTTGCAATTCTCCTGAGGCAGGGGCTTGTCTGGCTACCCCAATTTGTATTGGTTCTTTACCCTCCAGGTCTGGAGTGGTTGGGAGGCTCGGGGTGGTGATGGGAGGAGGCAGCTGGTAGGGACTGCTGTAGAGTGGCCGGATTTCCACAAGGCAAGATTCAGCTGTTATGGAGGCTAGGTAGATATCCTCTAGTGTACAGGGAATTCCTTGTCTGATTAGTTCTTTGGCAATGCTCCTGGTTAAGCCTGCTTCTGAACTGTGAAATCAGGGCTGGCTCATTCCAATCTAAATCAACAGCAAGGAGTTTGAATTCTTCAATGTAAGTTCTCACCATGGTGTTGCCTTGGTGAAACTGGTGGAGGTGGTGATCGGCAATCTCCATCTGAATGGGGTCTCCAAAATGCTGTCTAAACCTGGCAAGGAAGTTTTCAAAGTTATCTAGGATGGGGTCGTTGCGTTGAATGAGTGGAAGTGCCCATCTGGCAGTGGAGTCAACTAACAGGCTGAGGATGAAGGAGACTCATGACCTGACCCTCGGAAACTCCCCTGGTCAGGTGTCGATGAATACTTTACACTGGGCTAGGAATGTTCTCATCTTGTCAGACTCCCTGGTGAATCTTGGCGGTAAGCAGCTGGGGAACTTGGGAATCAGCGCAGCAGCCACCTGCAGTTGGCCCTGGGCGGGTGCAGCAGACTGTGGAGGTTGATGGGAAGGCATTTGTTGAGTCAAGACTTGTACTTGCTGAAGTGATGCACATTAGGCACCACATTTCTCATCTCATCTTCTAAGTCATCTTGGGGCCTGTTGATAGTGCGTACATCCGGCTTGTCTGTTGTTGCTGCAACTCTGGGATTGGATGCCATTGATCAGGTATTTTGGAGACCGTCAAAACTTTTGGTGGTGTAGTTCAAATTAAAGTCAAGTGCAGGAAATCAGGAGCCAAGGCAGTTCAAATGAATACAGGTTGATTGCATGCTAACACTCTACAAGAATCTAAACTACTAACAGATAAGGCAAATTGGTGGTAGATAAGAGTCAATGGAATTCAAGGAGGGCTGGATTTAAATCTCTTGTGGGCATGAAGGGACTCAAGACTGATGACGCACTTGACCCCTGTAGGGCTCAGCCTTGTCATCTCCTTCACCTATCCAAATATCATCTATCCAGAGTAGGCTCTGAATTTTCAATAGGGATTTCTGATACTACAAACTTTTAAAGCAAAGAATGGACATTTTCCCAGTATGATAGACTCAGTCTCCAATTCAAAACTCTTGGCATGCGAGGAGCCATTTACATGTATACTGATACAGGTAGTCCTCGAGATATGACCACAATGGAGCCTGCCCACTATGGTTGCTATTGCGGCAGTTGTTAGGTGAAATGTGTCACCTAAATGACCCCATCCCTGCTCTCCTGAATAAAACATAAAACAAGCATGCGGGTCATAAGTGCATCGTGGGGTGCCTCCTGGGTGAGGGAGGCCATTTGAGGCCTAGTACAGGCCCAGGCCCAGCTGCCCTGGCCCTCCCAAGGCCTCCCCCACCGCGAAGACATCCCATGTTCCACTTCCCATGCCTTGGGTCCCAGCAGGCCTTTTCCCTCTTCCACCAGGTCCTCCCAGAACTTAGGCCTGATTCCCATCCCACCAGGCCAAACACCCTTCTCCTCACTTACCGTACCTTTTGAAGAGCTCTGATGCCTTCCAGAATGCTGGAATGACTTGTTTCTTTGCACAGCCGTATGGCATGGTTTTGAAAGCGGCCACCATTTTGTCCCGGCCACAAAATGGTGGCCGCATTTGGGTTGCCACTGCACAGTCCAGGAACAAACTACTTTGTTCTGCTGCCTTAATAAGGTCTACAGTACCATTGAGAAGCTTCTGTAACACTGTGAAGACCTCTCTAAGGCAGAAAAGCAGTTTGTCTGGTGGTCGCCATTTTGTGCCCCCTCAAAAAAATGGGCGGGACAAAATGGCAGCCGCATTTAGATCACCGCTGGGCAGTCCAGGGACACATGACCTGCCCTCCTTCCACAATATGAAGTCTGGATAGCTTCAAAAGGTAAGTTTGGGGTGTAATGGGTGTGTGAGGAGGAGGCCCAAGCACTGAAGGTTTCTGGCAGGGTGGGATGGGGGAGAGAGACAGGAGGGCTCTGCAGCGCCCCTGTGGTGGGTCATAAGAGTGAATGACCGCAGGGCTGCTGCAGCCATCATGACTTTGAAATAGGGTCATATGTATATTTTTTTTGGGGGGGGGCGGCTGTTGTAATTTCAAACATTCATTAAATTGCCTGTTGTACCTAGAGGATTACCTGTATTTAAGGGAGGATGGCACTTCATTTCTGCTTTATTCATTTTTACAACTGACTTACTAATCTATCAGGTCTTCCTATTTCTATTAGTAAAGGGCAACTACATCTTTTTCAAATAGTATTTTTTTATGGAATCCAATAAATATTTGCTTATATTGTTTCATCAGGACCAGTGAGTGCCTTATATACACTACAGTAGACCCTCAAGTGATTTTCATGCCTCACATTAATATCAAACCTTAAAGATAAAACCAGGCAAGTGAAGATATTTCATTTTTAAAAACTTGTTTAATATCTATATTTTTGTCTGTTGGGCAAAGCCAAAACAGTCTGGCCTAGTTTCAAGTTACAAATTCATACACCTTTTCCCTTTCAATAAAATGAACAGTGTGGCAATAAAAAGCTTTGGATACCTGTAATAAAACCCAGTTCAGCAATAGCTTAAAAAAAGAAAAAGTTACAGTCTATATTTCTCATCCAGAGTGATTTAGCCTGCTTTAGTGATGAACTCTATGAAAAGGTTAGATGTTTCTGCTCAGGTACAACTAATGAAGATCAAAATATCTGACAGGGTATGGGTGAGCAGAGGGTGAGGGGAAGTCAAGCTGTGATTTAAAAAAAATAAAAATAAGATTCTTTTTAAAAGCAAAATTAAGTACTGTAAGTCTCATTTGGGATAGGATTTTCTACTAATGATCAAGAAACAATTAAATGATAAGTATGAAATGCAGATTTTTATCTATCCAAAGTAAAGACTTAAATAGGGAAACAAAAGGCTACAATATTAGACCTGAGCACTGATGTGGACAATCTTTCATGTCTTGGATTCAGCCATGGAAAAATAAAAGAAACTCTAACCCAAAATGGATGAGATAAGGGGTCAACCATTACTGTCCAAACAAGCTGAAAGCAGTCATATCTTGTCATGGCAGCAGTGATTTTGCCTATGTATTTTGTCATTTAATGTAAGCTGCATTTTGCTGAAAGAACTATGAGTAACCCTGGCACAGATGAACCCTGAAAGAAACAGAAGTGTGAGTTGGTTTCTTTTAAGACAAGAAAGCAAATTGAAGGCTGGGAGGAGGGGAGAAGAAAAAAATCATTTCACTTTTTTGTATGTTTTCAGAAGTAATTGACAACTTTATTAGGAGAAATGGGTGCAAAGGTTGTAGTCCACCAGAAATCTAGGTAATCCTGGAGACCACCTACTTCTGTCTCCAGTAAATGCTGCTTAGGTATCAGCTGTTTCTCTAGAAGAAGAAACAAGAACTGTGATGGAGAGTGAAAGAAAAAAGGAAGACACAGTCCCTCCAAAGTTTTGACCATAGATTATTTCATACTGATGAGAACCTGCCACGTTGAAGGTAGTGAGAGCATCTGTTTGGGGGAGATCTTTTGAAATAAGACACTGTGAGCCTTCTTATAATATCTTCAGTTGTGATGGTGACATATTGCATTTCCTCATTCTTTGTGTAGGCTCATTTAATTCTCTTTAAGTATGAGGATCAACTTCTGACCAAATGGTGCATGCACTGTGGTGCTTCAGAAGGAAGGGTGGGGAGCTCAGATGCACCTAACAACAAGGTCTTAATCACCTGACCCACAAATATAGCCAAAGAAGACCTCATACTAGTTTACATACAAAGTCTTTATTTCCAACTTTGCTTTCTCTTCCCAATTCTCTTGACTTACAAAATATTTGACCCCCTTCATCTTACCTGACTGCTTCTATTTGCGCTATTACCCATACATAGGAAGCTAAGGGAGGACTGAGAATCATCAGCTGTAAATGAAGAACTGAGGTCTGTGCCAGGGTCAGGCTCATACTTAATACTGCTTAAATAATTTCCAGCAAACATCCTTTCAGCTATTTGCAGGAGTAGCATCTTGCCACAAGTTTCAAGCAACTGGATTCTTCTTTGGTTTTTAAGGTTTTTCTTAGAAGATGAAAAAGTTAAAAAGTATTTAAAAACACTTAACTGATAGAAGAAAATTAAACACAAGATAGAAGATTAGAAAAGTCTGCCTCTTTTAGATTGTTCCTTCAAGATGTAAAGGCAGCAAATGCATCCAAAACAGTGCAGAAAGCAAATATGAAAAATTAGGAAGGATAGGGGCGGGGAACTATGGCTAAAGGGTTTTTGCATGTGTGCATGCTAAAGAGAATACAATTTTCTAACAGAAACACCAATGAAAGCATCAAAGAACTACATGAGTAATTTAAAAAAAGAGAAACTCAACATTTATTCAAAAGGGGGGAGCCAACAACCATCAAGTTCCTGATGAAATAGTAGCTTTCCTGGGATGCTGAGTGGGGAGAGAAATCTATGCTCACAGTTGTAATCTCATAGATTATGAAGTCACTCTAAGGAAAAATGGCTGCTACATCGACTTGCTATTTAATTTGCCTTGTATTTAGAAAACAATACAAATTGTTACTAAAGTTGAATGTATTTGGGATAACATGCTAATGCTGGTGCTGTCAATAGGTAGAACACTGCACTCTCTTGTAGAAAGCACAAGAATCCTATGCCAACCTCCAGTGGAACCTCACAGCATTGACCTATGTGATTCCTTCCCCTTCCTTCCAATGAGATGTTGTCTTAAAAAAATCATTCTTTTAAATATTGACAGTGTACTATGTCCAGCCTCTTTACCCTGCCGTCAAGTCCACAATTCTCCACAGTAAGTGTGTGCACCCTGCATCATGGAACCACACTCTGAGTCTGTAGTGTTTGGAAGTTCATGGTACATGGAACCATCTTTTCCCCTTCACTGCCCAGAGCAGTTAGTGCCTTTGCAGTCACTTAGCATGAGACCAACCAGTCACTCCCTGGCCACTTAGCTTAAGTTGCCATAAATACTTGCCAAGAATCAATGGTGCCTTGCTCTTCAGATGGGACAAGAATGCAAGAGAAAAACAAAGAACCTGATCCTGGTTTCATAAAGCCATTTTGTGGACTCCTTGCCAATCCCAAGGCAGCATCTCAAAATGTGTCTGACTCTCTGGGTTTCCTTTTGCAGTTCCAGTTATGTATATATTTTTGGCCTATTGTCCCTGCTCAGTTGGAAGAGCTATTATTAGAAGATCCAGAAGTTGAGGCAACAGCAGCTCCAGCTGGGCTGCTGGTTGATACAGACTTGCGGATGTGAGGAAGCAAGTAGGGGTCACATGCCAATTGTTGGACATCTATCCGATCTTCCTTTCTATATGCCAGGCAGCGCCTAATAAATGCCTAAAAGATAATGAAAGACAAGGAGAAAATGGGCACCAGAAATCAAAAATAGTACTCTCGACTTTTTTTAAAGGCAAGAAACTATCCATACTAGCAGAAACAAATCAAGTTTTTAAATGTTAACAGAGTATTGCAGCAAATTAAACTTGGAGAAAAACCTTCCTAGGCTGTATGAAATTTGCCTCAAGTAGATTTTTCCAGGTCAAGTTTTCATTTTTGATATAGGAATTCCTCTTAAAAATCCAACTGAAAGGCAGCTATTACTCCTCCCTACTTTTATTTCATTACTCTATTATCTGTTTTAAAGAATTCATCTCCAGTGAAGAGAGATAGGTAGAGAACAGGATTATGGAGAGCAAAAACATTTTCCCCTCTGATTTAGAAGTAGGTGATAAGCAATTCAAGTGGTGAATAGGCTCAAAGATTCAATGCTCTTCCAGTAGTAGAATTAAACAAGCCCCTAAGCACAGACTGATCCTATTCCTGTGTACCAAATATAACCCTTTTTACCTTTGCTTCTGGTGTTACCACTGGCTTAGGAGGAAACTGCACTTCTGTAGCTTTAAGGATGGTGTTTTCCTGCAGAATATCTTGCTGAGATTGGTTGTGACCAAAGGGCTGCAAAGGAAGAGAAAAACCCATCAATTGCAAGGAAGGGCTGCAATGATGATTACAGAACTAGAAACTCCTAAGAGAAGAAACTGAGGGAGCTAGGTATTTAGCTCTGAGAAAAGATGAACAAGAAGGGATATGAGAGCATTCTACTCTACTGAAAAGGGATCATACAGAAGGCTATTCACTATTGTCCCAGCCATGGAATAATGGTCTTGTTGTTGTAAGATACCGGTAGCTGAATGGTAGGAACATTACCTACCGGTAATGGTAAGAGCAGTTCAGTAGTGGAACCAAATAACTAGAGAAATCGTGGCTCTCCTTCACTGGATGTGTCTAAGCAAAGGCTGGCAGATATTTGTGGGGAATGCTTTATCTGGATTTGTTCATAGAGAGTGAATTGCACTGATGTGTGAAACAACTGCTAGCTGTGATCATTAATTAAATTCCAAGTATACTCTTCAGAAATCCTCTCATTTTCCTGTATATATCACCTTTCCTTTCCCAAATTTCATCTGACATTCCTATATGAGTTGGACAGCAAACCAAGATTTTAATGAATATTACATTTCAGGTTCATGAATAAAATTAATGACTGAAGTTTTCAAGACATTCATATTGTTGGTTAACCATGTTTAATATATAATGTAGATATGTCAATTTTAAGATATGGCCATATACCTTGGCCAACGGATCTCAATGGAAGGTGATACAATAAAAGAAATTGAACGGCGTGTTAAATGTGGTTGGCAGGCATTCGGCAAGCTAAGTGTAATTTTCAAGAACAACCTCCCCCTATGCCTGAAGAGAAAAATTTTCGATCAGTGTGTGCTACCTGTTCTAACATATGCCAGTGAAACATGGATACTAACCTCACAATCGATACAAAAGCTACGAGCGGCGCAAAGAGCCATGGAAAGATGCATGCCTGGCATTACAAGACAAGATAGAAAGACCTGCACATGGATTAAAGAACAAACGAAAGTATACAATATCATCAAGAGTAAAAGAATTGAAATGGAAATGGGCTGGTCACATGTAGCAAGAAGAAGTGATGGCAGGTGGACCAAGACAGTCATAGAATGGATTCCACTTGATAAAAAGCGTGCACAAAAGAGACCTAAAACAAGATGGATCGACAACATCAGCAAGTATTGCGGGCCCAATTGGCAAAAGAAAGCTCAGGACCATATTGGTTGGAAACATGCAGAAGAGGCCTTCATCCTGCAGTGGATAGACAATGGCTAAAATGATGATGATAATGTCAATTTTAAACATTGAAGTCTCAATATTATTATGTATTATTGTTACCTGCTGGGACTCCTTGGCAATATACGAATTTGATAAATTCAGAAGATTTGCTATATAAACACTGGCACTTTTAACAGAATCTACTTGCACAAACTGTCAACTGGATAGGATATGTGCTTTAAAATGTCAACCGGAAGTTAACGTCAAAGGATTTTTAGGAACCCATACAGTATGTCACTGAAGTGAGTACACCCCCTCACATTTTGTAAATATTTAAGTATATCTTTTCATGTGACAACACTGGAGAAATGACACTTGGCTACAATGTAAAGTAGTGAGTATACAGCTTGTATAACTGTAAATGTGCTGTCCCCTCAAAATAACACAACACACAGCCATTAATGTCTAAACTGCTGGCAACAAAAGTGAGTACACCCCTAAGTGATAATGGCTAAATGGGGCCCAAGTAGCTGTTGTCCCTCCCTGGTGTCATGTGACTCGTTAGTGGTACAAGGCCTCAGGTGTGAAGGGGGGGCAG
>QLTV01003997.1:351600-361960 GCA_003457575.1 Thermophis baileyi | reverse complement strand
GATAGATAGAGAGATAGAGAGATAGATAGATAGACAGACAGATAGACAGGCAGGCTTATAACAATTCACTTAGTGATCATTTGAAGTCAATGGCACTGAAAAAAATGACTTTTGCCCACTTTTCACACTTATGACCCTTGCAGCATCCCCATGGTCATGTGATTTACATTTGGATACTTGACAACTGACACATATTTATGATGGTTGCAGTGTCCTGGGGTCATGTGATCATCTTTTGCAACCTTCTGACAAGCAAAGTCAATGAGGAAACCGGATTCGTTTAACAACCGGGTTACTAATTTAACAACAGCAGTGATTCAGTTAACAAATGTGGCCAGAAAAGTCATAAAATGGGGCCAAACTCACTTAACAAATGTTTCACTTAACAACAGAAAGTTTGGGCTCAAAACCTGTGGTCGTAAGTCGAGGACTACCTGTATCAGGTGCCTATGTCATGATCTGAAAGTCTGTTTCTAAAGTTAATAATTTCAGTTAATTTTATTTTTCAACATGTCGACGTGGAATTGCCTTTATGTTCTAATGCTGCTTTTAGTTATCTGGGATTTTTCTATGGAGGGCAAAGTGGTGTTAGAATAAATTATCCCTATAACCTGGGGGATAGGATGGGCAAACTGGTTCGTGGGAAGCAGGAGATGGTTTATAGAACTCTTATTTCTAAGATCAAATGTTCCTGAGTTGCGAAGACGCATCATGCCTAACAAAATTTATAGGAGGTCTTAGTAATTGGGAATATGTAGGCGAAGAGCAGGCAGAGCCAGGAGGCGGAGTTAAGAGAGTCATCAGCCTGGAGTCATTACATTCCCACAAATGCTCTAAATTCAACTGAATTCCATTGACTCTTATCTGGTGCCAATTAAGTGCTGAATGTTAGCTGACTAAAGGTTTGAGCAATAAATCTTCTTAATTGCAACTTAATACATGGTCCTGATCCTTTGTGCCTGACCAAAGACTGAAGAATTCATGGACAAGAAGACAATTCTTGTGTCTGGAATGAGCTGGCTAGCTAATTTCCATGCTTTTCTATGGCTCCGCCAACTAAGTTCTAGATTCTTTTCTATTCCATCCTCAATTCTTCTTCTTTTTAATTCTACGTTCCTAATTTGGCGATAAAAAAAATGTAATAATTGCACCCTGTGTGTTTATAGCCATAGAAAAGAGTTTCCAGAGGACTGAAAACTGGACGGTCCATCAACCCCTCCCAGGAACGGACATCTATTTCGATCAGATCTTTTGCAATCTGAATTCCCTAGTGGGCCCCATTTCTGCCTTTAAACTTCTTTTAATCAAAATTTCCCCAGCTTTTATCAGCGCCCAGCTCGTTGGATAGATTTATTCTGTCTTTGATACAATGTCACCCTAATGACAAGGAACACAGTGGCACATTAATTCAAAGGATGATAAACATCGGCTTACGGCGCATGCTTGTTGAAAGAGAGAAAGAGATTGCTGTAATAAGAGGGAAGGGGAGGGGGGGAGACAGCTGGCTCAGAAATTTCCACAGGGGACGTGTAACACAACTTCACCATAACAAATCAGGGAGCAAATGCTCATTAGGCAGGGTTAAAGAGCGAGGGACCGGTTGTTTTAATAAAGTCTACCACCTCTTGATTGTCAGGAATATTTGAGGTTAAATGCCTGATGAGCTGCAGCCACAGAAAGAAAATAAGAACGAGGGGTCCGTGGTGATCATGAAGCTTGGTTGTTTTCTTGCAGACATTTCTTTACTCACACTAGGTAACATCATCAGTGCTAGTAGGGAGTGGGGATTGCGAGGAGGAGGAGGAGGAGGAGGAGGAGGAGGAGGAGGAGGAGGAGGAGGAAGAGGAGGAGGAGGAATGTGGGGTCCTTGGTGCTCTCTGAGCTTGGTTGTTTTCTTGCAGATGTTTCATTACCAAAGTAGATAACATCAGCAGTGCTAAAAGGGAGTGGGGTGTGGGGGGGGGAGGAGGAGGAGGAGGAGGAGGAGGAGGAGGAGGAGGACTGTGGGGTCCTTGGTGCTCTCTGAGCTTGGTTGTTTTCTTGCAGACGTTTCATTACCCAACTAGGTAACATCATCAGTGCTAAAAGGGAGTAGAATTTGCTCTTATTTCTCTTTTTAACTCCACTCTCTTCTAGCACTGATGGTATTGCTTAGTTGGGTGATGAAATGTCTGGAAGAAAAAAACCAAGCTCAGAGAGTACCAAGGACGAAGGGGCACTGATGATGTCACTTAGTTGGGTCATCAGCAGGAAAGGGATCCGTTGCCGTCCTCCTCCCAGCAAACCCTACTCGCTACCGACACTGATGATGTTACCTAGTTGGGTAATGAAACGTCTGCAAGAAAAAAACCAAGCTCAGAGCGCACCGAAGACCCTTCCTTCCAACCCTGAGCTAGAAATATTCTCCTTGATTGGTAAATAAGAATTCAGGTTACTAAGACACTTTTTCAGGGAAGAATAGATTTTCATTTAAATCATACAACTGAGGATCCCGTCGCAGTTCACTAACCCAAAGAACGAGTTAGTGAGCGTTTAATAATTACTCGGTTGTACTTCTTACAACAATCCTTTAAGGCAGATCAATATCATTTCTCTCCCTCTCTGCTCTCCTGCGGTTTTGTGGGGCTGTTCCATCAAATACAGCAAAACCATCGCTTTGGCCGACCGATCATTCAATTTTTATTTTTTTTCCCTTCTCCCTCACTACTATTTCATTTCTGCCAGTGACTGCTTTTCAAGCGGTTGGATGTAATCTGTTTGGCTCTTTTATGGATATCATTTATAATCTCGTATATTGTTTTTAGGGTATTTGAAAGTCTCCTAGTAGACTTGCATCGGCGAAAAGAAGAATTGCCTGGCAAGGAGACATCCATCAGAGGTTGTTTTTGTGTGTGGTTTTTTTCCTACTTGCCAAGCTCATGGCGGTCCAATATTTTGTCATGTACCGTACAAAAGATGAAACTCATAACCGGGAAGAAAGAAGGCATTCAATTTGCAAGCCATAAAGATCAACAAGATTCAAACGAGGTGGAGAAAATCTAGAATAACTGTCAGGTCTCTTGTCTGTGGCTGAGAAGAAGCAGAGTTTTAACCTTCACGGGGAAATTCCAGGATAGAGCAACTCAACCATCTCTGGTTGGAAGGGACCTTGTAGGTCATCTAATCCAACCCCCCACCAAAGCTGGAGGCCCTACACCATTTCTGACAGATGGCAGTCCAGTCCCTTCTTGGAAGCTTCCAGGGATGAAGCTCCCACAACTTCTGAAGGCAACTTCTGTTCCATGGGTTGATTGCTCTCACTGTCAGAAAAAATTCTCCTTATTTCTAGGTTGAATCTCTTCTTGTTCGGTTTCCATCCGTTATTCCTTGCCTGGCCTTCGGGTACTTTGGGAAAGTGTTTTGAAGTGGATCAGATGGTCCCACCGGTAGACCATTCATTCCATCAATAAATTGGCCTAGAATTAAATCTTTCAGAAGTTAATTTTTCCTCCAAAGCACCTGAAGGCAGGACAAGAAGCAAAGGATGGACACTAATCAAGGAGAGGACCAACCTAGAACAAAGGAGAAATTTCCTGACAGTGAAAACAATTAACCAGTGGAACAACTTGAATCGCCAAGACTCGGACACAACTGAATGAATGGATAACTTATCATCAACATCCGAAGACGGGGTCAACTTATTTTCCAAAGCACCAGAAGGCAAGACAAGAATAACTTGCCTCCAGACGTTGTAAATGCTCCAACACTGCAAGTTTTTAAGAAGAGACTGGACAACCATTTGTCTGAATTGGTATAAGATCTCCTGCTTGAACAGGGGGTTGGAGTAGAAGACCTCCAAGGTCCCTTTCATCTCTGTTGTTCTATTATTCTTCTCCATTCCCCAACATTTCCAGGGTAAATGATACTGCAAATGTTATTTTCTCACTTTGATGTTTGATGATGTTTTTCGTTGATGTTTTTTCACTCAGATCTCATGAACCCAGCTCGCTCCGCAAAATCACATCCTAGAACTTGATCTCCATCAAGTCCTTTTAGAAGTAACCTTCTACTTTAGTTGGGAGCATCTGCTGGTTTTCTGAGTTGTTGGCAATCCATTTTGTTTGTCCTTGAATACCAGCTGTGTGTTTATCAAGACAACCTCTGTCACCAACTATGAATGTATTCTATAGTTTCTATCCCTGCCTTTGTGCACAAGGCCTCAGGGCTGAAATCTCTTCAAAAGTCCAACTTCTGAACTTTTGAACTTCATTCAACTAGACATACCAGTTCCAGCATTGTTCTTCATATGTTTTAGCCTCCAGTCCCCTAATCATTTTTGTTGCTCTTAGGAATGGGGTGAGGTCAACAGTAGATAGTCTAAGGTTAAAGTTTGGGGAGTTTGGGGAAGAAACCACAGAGTCAGGTAGTGCATTCCAGGCATTGACCACTCTGTTGCTGAAGTCGTATTTCCTGCAATCGAGTTTGGTGCGGTTCACCTTAAGTTTGTATCTATTGTGTGCTCGTGTATTGTTGTGGTTGAAGCTGAAGTAGTCATTGACAGGTAGGACATTGTAGTAAATAATTTTATGAACTACGCTTAGGTCATACCGAAGGCTGCGTAGTTCTAAGTTGTCTAAGCCCAAAATTTCAAGTCTGGTGGCATAAGGTATTCTGTTGCGAGTAGAGGAGTGAAGGACTCTTCCCGTGAAATATCTCTGGACTCTTTCAATTGTATTGATGTCCAATATGCAGTGCGGGTTCCAGACAGACAAGCTGTATTTGAGAATCTTTCCAGAGTCTCAACATCTTTTTTACATCGTGGCGACCAAAACTGGATGCAGTATTCCAAGTGTGGCCTTACCAAGGCATTATAAAGTGGCATTAGCACTTCACGTGATCTTGATTCTATCCCTCTGTTAATGCAGCCTAGAACTGTGTTGGCTTTTTTGGCAGCTGCAGCACACGGCTGGCTTATATTTAAGCGATTGTCCACTAGGACTCCAAGGTCCCTCTCCCAGTTACTACTATTGAGCGAGGTACCGCCTATATACTGTACCTGTGCATTTGGTTTTTCTTGCGTAAATGTATATAAAGTACAATCCAGCTATGATTCTGGATCTCTTCAAGCTCTGTGCTTGGTGGCAGAACTTGGAGATCTCGCTCTCGAAAGGTTTCCAGCCTTCTGTGTGCACAACAAAAAACCAGGTCAGTCTAATTTGAGTGTGCAAGGTATAGATTTCAGCAGCAATTCCATTCGGGCACCCTGCTAGTCTGGCTTTTCTGATCCAGCCAGAAATAGAATTCAGATCAATAGACTTTTTCTTTCTTACATTCAGGATGAAGGGAGCAAGAAGGAACTAAATAGGACAGAGGGAGCCATGAATGAGGAACCGAGGGGGAACAACGGTTATGTGCCAGAAAAGCAGAGGGACAGGAAGGCTTAACTAACAGCTCTCTTCATTTGCCTCTGATTTGACTGAAAGAGGTCTTGGAACACACTGGCTGCGTTCACACAACCTGCTGACTACGTTCACACAACATGGTTAATTAGAGAAAGCAGGAACAGCTGCTTTCGCTCGGCATGCTGAGCTTCATTCATATTAACCCTGATTAGATTTGGAGGGCTTAGTCCATGGCATCAACCCTGCCCATTTTTTTTATCCTTTAATTCAGCTTGTTTTATTGAAACCAGCAATAGAGAGGAGAGAGGGGAGGGGAGGGGAGGGGAGTGATATGGTCTGGCTTCAAAACAGGCCTGTTCTATCTGAAATATCACAAAACTTTCCACATCAGAGGGTTATCTTTTAAAGGAAAGGAAAGGAAAGGAAAGGAAAGGAAAGGAAAGGAAAGGAAAGGAAAGGAAAGGAAAGGAAAGGAAAGGAAAGGAAAGGAAAGGAAAGGAAAGGAAAGGAAAGGAAAGGAAAGAAAAGGAGGAAAGGAGAGGAAAGGGAAGGGAAGGGAAGGAAAGGAAAGGAAAGGAAAGGAAAGGAAAGGAAAGGAAAGGAAAGGAAAGGAAAGGAAAGGAAAGGAAAGGAAAGCTAGGGGAGGGGAGGGGAGGAAGGGGAGAGAAAGAGAGAGAACACATCGCTTTCCTTTGTTGCTGAGATGTTAACATGGTGACCGGTCTTTGACCAAGTATACTAAAATGGGTAAGGAAGAGAAAGAGATACAGGCTGTTTCAACAACTCTCCGTGCCACAGCGGACGAAGGGGATATCCTTTTACAGTCCGTCACAGTCCTCTAATCGCATCCCTGACAGTATCTGAAATTAAAATCAAAGCTGACATACGGACAGTGGCAGAAATGAATTACACCTTAGCGGAGTGCAGGAAGACGCTTCGGCTAATTCTTTGCTTCAAATAAGGTACATTTCGAGTAAGGGAAAATGAGGGGGGTAATTTTCGGAGGTGTCCACCTGGGCAAGATTTAGTCACTCGGCGATAAAATGAGCCCTGAGCCGCTCACAAGAACTGAAGAGATAGAAGGAGGGCGATTCATGGCCAATTTCTCAGTTTTGCTGCAAATGTTGAGCCACCCTTCAATTTTCTTTCTGAGAAAATTTCCCCCAACTCCCTCTTTTTCTTTTTCTTTTCTTTTCTTTTCTTTTCTTTTCTTTTCTTTTATTTTCTTTTCTTTTCTTTTCTTTTCTTTTTTTCTTTTCTTTTCTTTTCTTTTCTTTTCTTTTCTTTTTTTCTTTTCTTTTCTTTTCTTTTCTTTTCCTTTTCTTTTCTCTTTTCTTTTCTTTTCTTTTCTTTTCAGATTAGGACGTATCGCTACCCTTACTGTAGCCAGCACAAGTGATGGGCTACACAGGAACACAATGGGTTTCTTCTATAATTCCCTTTGAATTCAATTTGAAGGCCGTTCGGTCAATTGGCGGTTTTGATTTGAAATTTACAGAAGGGGGTCAAAGCATCAAACGGAATCAAATGCCTCCCAATCGATGCGGACAGGAATGAAAGCTCATTCAGAAAATCCAGGCCTTTTGTGGAGGGGTACAAACAGCTTTTAAGAGAGGAGATTCCATCAGAACTTGGTCAGTGTAACCGTGGTTAGAGGGGAGGAGAAGACAACGCTTTCTGGGTTCATGATAATACAACGCGGAACATAGAATAACAGGGTTGGAAGGGACCTTGGAGGTCTTGTAGTCTAACTCGAGCAGGAGACCTTATACGATTTCAGACAAATGGTTATCCAATCTCTGTCAACTCTGAAGCTGGCCTGACTGAGCTGGCCATCTTGGAGGCTTCAGTGTTGCCACAATGGTGATGAGGGATAGGGAGGGGGGAATAGAGATAGTTGGGGTTTTGTAGCCGAAACAAAATAGTTTCCCCTGAGAACCAAGGGCATTCCCACAGGTGGCTGAAGAGAGGAGGAGTGAAGTTTCCAAGCAACCGGACAGCACTTTGATTGGACCATGTGACTGATTGCTTGGGAAAGGGGGGGGGACTTTTACTTTTAATTAGGTGAAAACTGCGGGAACCTTTAGAATCAGTTTTCACAGTCCATGCCAATATGATATATCCAATAAAACTGTTCTTTAAGGAATCTACCTGCATCGGAGTTCTGTTTGCTATGGGTATATTACTTGGAACCCTGACAATCTCTTCTTCGAAACCTCCAGTGATGGAGCACCCATAACTTTTGGAGGCAATCCGTTCCACTGGTTGATTGTTCTCACCGTCAGGAAATTTCTCCTTAATTCTAGATTGGATCTCTCTTTAATGATCTTCCACCCATTACTTCTTGTCCTGGCCTCTGTTGCTTTGGAAGAATAGGTTGACACCCCCCCCCTCTTCTTTGTGATAGCCTCTCGGATATTGGAAGATTGCTATCATGTCCCCCCTAATCCTTCTCTTCATTAAATTAGACATACCTAGTTCCTTCAATCCTGAGCCACGGTGGCGCAATGGTTAGTGCACAGTACTGCAGGCTACTTCTGCTGACTGCCGGCTGCCTGCAATTTGGCAGTTCAAATCTCACCAGGCTCAAGGTTGACTTGGTCTTCCATCCTTCCGAGGTGGGTAAAATGAGGACCCAAATTGTTGGGGGCAATAGGCTGACTCTGTAAACCGCTTAGAGAGGGCTGTAAAAGCACCGTGAAGCGGTATATAAGTCTAAGTGCTATTGCTATTGCTATTCATTGTATGGTTGAGCCTCCAGACCCTTTCTCATCTTTGTTGGTCTTCTAGAGTCTCACCATATTTTTTGCGTTGGCGGTGACCGGAATTGGATGCTGTATTCCAAGTGTGGTCTCACCAAAGGGGGGGGGAATACAGGATAGGCAACCAGACCAGTGAAATAATGGTCAATTACTCAAGGAAGCCACGTTAGAATACATAGAATGCTGGGGGTCAGTTTTCCTTCTCTTTCCCCCCCCCTCCCAAAATTTGCATCAGAGATAGAAGACATCTTGTCAGGGTTCCAAGTAACACCCCTAAGGAAAGAAAACTCCGAGGCTTGAGTTTCCTCAAAGTTCCATTTTATTAGAGATGTCATATTGGCACATCTGGGAAAACCCAAATCTGAAAGCTTCCGGGTTTTCCCCACCCAAAAGAAAGTCCCCTGCACCCACATGTCCATCACATGGTCCAATCAATGTACTGTCCCAACTGGAGATGCCTCCCAGGCATACCCCTCCAGGTGCAGGGCAGAGTGGCCTTGACTCTCGGAGAAAGGAATGTTATTTTGACTACATATCTCCCCACTCACACAATTCCCCCCTCCCAGTTTCCCACAGCACTAAATGTGGCAGGCCTGAAGCTCCAAAGCCCGAGATGGTTTCCAGGCCTGACACATCTTTTTACTGCCACGCAAACATGTAGGAAGGTTAAAATGCAATTATGGAGTCTCTCTCCTACCTGACTATCAATCGGCTCAGCGCATACAAGCATCTTTAAATCTGAGTACGTATCCTCCATTAAAATCAACAGCTGGAAAGAGGTTCAAATACGTTTACTTGCACCTGACTCAAAAATGCTTAGGGAGAAAGATTAGGCAGGCGATAACAGTTTCAACATTCGTTCTACATGGTGCAGAGCTATTGTGTGTGTGTGGGGGGGGAAATGTGTGATCGCTTGTTCCCCATTTTACACAGATTTTCTGGGTTTCTACACCCCAAGGAGTTTAGTTTTCTGAAGGAAATTGATGTTTTCCTTTGTTTTCATACCTGTGTTAGGAACACCGGGGCCAATTAAACAAAATCTCAATTCCAAATCTTCTAGTTGATTTGGAAAACGGTTCTTCTTTGGTTCAGAAGATTGGTCCAGATAGATTTTGAATGTCGAAAGTCAATACTTGAGTCGGATCGATGAATTTGAGGTTTCACAAATGATTGGAGGGGGAAAGAGATGGTTTGCTTTGCCTGAAATATGTCCAACAAATTCAATTCAGCGTGATGGATCTCTTTCTGGTTTGATTCGTAAAGTCAGTTCGGTAACTCAGGGATGGGATTAAAATAAATTTATGGTCAAATATTTGGGCAGCACAGTTCTGAACTGAAGAAGCTTCTTGGATGAGAAGCGAAACCTCTTCAAGGAAAAACAAAGTCCAGTTGCCTTCTGAAGAATTGAAGAACCGAAGAAGCTTCTTGGATAAAAAAGCGAAACCTCTTCAAGGAAAAACAAAGTCCAGTTGCCTTCTGAAGAATTGAAGAAATGAGGAAGCTTCTTGGATAAAAAAGCGAAACCTCTTCAAGGAAAAACAAAGTCCAGTTGCCTTCTGAAGAACTGAAGAAGCTTCTTGGATGAGAAGAGAAACGTCTTCAAGGAAGAACAAAGTCCAGTTGCCTTTGGAAAAAGCACCTTTGGGACAACCATGACCTGGATGACTGAGAACCTCCACAGACACTACTCTTAAGTTGTTGTTAGGATTTAAGTGATGTTTCTTTTGTATTTTCTTCAGCCACTTGGCCGATTTCTTGCAATTGTGGAAGAAGAAAGATCCAGGGACTGCAACCAAAATCGGTTTTGGGGCCTGAGACTGCAATTTACCCATTCCTTCATTAGTATTACTGCTGTATAAATGTCTAGTAGATTTATAGCTTTTCCTGGCCTGTTTTTCCCTCACTACTCGTTCTTGTAGTTTGTTGCAAAAGAATTGCATGTTGTCAGGCAGGGGGTGAGTGGAAGAACGTGGCTTGGCTTCAAAAAGAATGGTGACAGCAAGGCTGCTTGCAACACAATTCAATTTCAGAGCCATTCCAGGCAATAATGGGATGACTCTAAGCAGAACATAATGAGTAATTCACATTGTAATGCAGCCCTAATTGCTATGGAGAAGGGAGTTGAAATGGATTTTGGAGCAGGTTGTGATGCGATCCTCTGCATTGGATTTGGTGAAGTCAGAATAACAGGGCTGGACGGGACCCTGGAGATCTTCT
>QLTV01003997.1:333579-347684 GCA_003457575.1 Thermophis baileyi | reverse complement strand
CCAAGAAAACTGTATGGACTTTTTCAGGAGGCAAAAGTGAGTTGAAGAAAAAAAAAGGAGAGGAGAGGAGAGGAGAGGAGAGGAGGAGAGGAGAGGAGAGGAGAGGAGAGGAGAGGAGAGGAGAGGAGGAAGAAGGGCGGGAGGAAGGGAAGGGGGGAGAGAGAAAGGAAGGGAAGGGAACTGAGGAAGGGTTGATAATCAAAGGTTTCTTTTCAACTGAATATTCTGTATGCCTCCAAATAGTTTTACTGGTGTGGGATTTCACAGCCTTTGCCAATCTGGATGCTTGTTATGATTGGAATTCTTCCATTCGTTGAAAGAGAAATAATGATTTCAACTCACCATGTTTGAAGTGTGAATTTAGAGGAATGCCAGGCTAAAGCTGAAAGGTGTTAATAGGAGCCAACAGAAAGAGGAAAGAAAAGGAATTAGATCTAAAGATTAAAGGCAAGAACTGGATTTGTAGAAAAGGCTCAACTTTCAACTTAGTCCACACATAGCACAATGTCTGTGGGCACATCACACATTTCATTACAATTGAATAAACCCCTTTCTGACTTCACACTTTGGCCAGAACACACTAAATCATGGCCTGTCTCCTGAACTAAAAACTCCAAAATTTTATTTAAACCTGGTTTACAATGTTGTATCTGGCCAGCGACTTAGTCTTGCCCCGTGCAACCCACAATTCTCATCACACACACGTTATTACACTAGAAAAGTCCAGGAAATAAATGAAGAAGCAATGAAATGTTGGGGTGGGCTGGGTTGAAGAAATGAAGACAACAAAGAATTAGCTCTTTGGCCTGTAAATACCGAGAACAAAAATACAGCTAAATGTCTCTGGAGATTCTCAGTCATCCAGGTCATGGTTGTCCCAAAAGTGCTTTTTCAAAAGGCCACTGGACTTTGTTTTTCCTTGAAGAGGTTTCGCTTCTCATCCAAGAAGCTTCTTCAGTTCTTCAGAAGGCAACTGGACTTTCTTTTCCCTTGAAGATGTTTCACTTCTCATCCAAGAAGCTTCTTCAGTCCTTCAGAAGGCAACTGCACTTTGTTTTTCCTTGAAGAGGTTTCGCTTCTCATCCAAGAAGCTTCTTCAGTCCTTCAGAAGGCAAATGCACTTTGTTTTTCCTTGAAGAGGTTTCGCTTCTCATCCAAGAAGCTTCTTTAGTTTTTCAGAAGGCAACTGGACTTCTTCAGCTCTGAGAGAAAGAAGGAAGAAGAGCTGAATAGCAATAGCAATAGCACTTAGACTTATATACCGCTTCATAGTGCTTTACAGCCCTCTCTAAGCGGTTTACAGAGTTAGCATATTGCCCCCAACAATCTGGGTCCTCATTTTACCCACCTCAGAAGGATGGAAGGCTGAGTCAACCTTGAGCCGGTGAGATTTGAACCGCCGAACTGCAGCTAGCAGTCAGCTGAAGTAGCCTGCAGTGCTGCACTCTAACCACTGCGCCACCTCGGCTCTAAAGAAGAAGAAGTCTGAAGAAGAAGAAGTCTGAAGAAGCTTCTTGGATGAGAAGCGAAACCTCTTCACAGAAAAACCAGAAAGTCCAGTTGCCTCTTGAAAAAGCACCTTTGGGACAAAAATACAGCTAGTTTTCGGGCTGCTAAAGGAAGGGTCCAAACAGTAACTGGAGGGCCATCAGCAGCTTAATGGCTGTAGTGGCCTACCCCTAACTTATATTCTTTCTTGATGACCCCCCCCTCCACATCATTGGGACTGTCCCCATTAATCATCATCCCTGTTCCCTGCCTCACAAGACTGCAATAACCTTGGAAGATGGATAACCTCTAAACATTGCAATGGTCTATCCTGAGTGGTGTGGTGGCCTAGAGGTGGAGCTCTCGCCTCAAAATCAGGAGGCTGTGAGTTCGATCCTAGGTAGAGGCAGGTATTTCTCTCTCTGGGCAGTCTGAGAATATATCTGCTGAACAAAACTCCGCATTGGCAACAGGAAGGGCATCCGGCCACTAAAACACTCTGCTAGCTCCATTCAGTTGGCCAGACTCCACCCCGCAAGGGATTATGGGGTCGTTAAAAGAAGATGACGATGATTGCAATGGTCTATCCTGCCATCTCTGACTGCATTGCCTCTGATCCTCTGTGTGTGTTGCTTTAGCTAAGTGCAGATTTTGGCCATATCATGGAGCAACGCGGCTCCGTAGCCGGTGGAAAGTGTGTCTAATCGCTCCCCATTTCCTCCTCCTATTTTGGTAGCATTTCTTGGCAATTTTAAAAGGTGGCTGAGAGCTAATGAACCTCAGATTGCGAGGCTGTCTCTTTGTGGTTGTCATTTCCCAGTTTTTCTGGTTGATTAGCACCCAGCCTGGCAGGGAAGTATGAAATAACAAGCTCCGGGGTGTGCTTGGAAGGTCACAACTTGTTCCTTGAAAAGTGCTGAATCTGCTAGGAGCTGGGATAGTCTAGCCAGAATTTAGAGAAGAGGGGGGGGGGAATGAGAGAAAAGAAGAGCAAACACACACACACACAAAAGTCCTTTCCCACTGCCGTTTTCTTTTGAAGAGTTTTGCCTCTCTACTTTATTTCTGCAATGCTCTGTTTTCTCCTGTCCCATCTTCCTCTAGCAGAATTCAGAATCAGAATAGAGCTGGAAGGGACCTTGGAGGTCTTCTAGTCCAGCCCCCTGCTCTAGCAGGAGATCCTATACCATTTCAGACAAACGGCTGTCCAGTCTCTTCTTAAAAACCACCAGAGATGGAGCACTCACAACTTCTAGAGGCAAGCTGTTCCACTGGTTAATTGTCCTCACTGTTAGGAAGATTCTCCTTAATTCCAGGTTGCTTCTCTCCTTGATTAGTTTCCATCTGTTGTTTCTTGTTTTGCCGTCAGGTGCTTTAGAAAATAAGTTGACCCCCTCTTCTTTGGGGCAGCCCCTGAAATACTGGAAGACTGCTATCATGTCCCCCCTAGTCCTTCTTTTCTCTAGACTAGCCAAACCCAAATCCTGCAACCGTTCTTCATATGTTTTACTCTCCAGGCCTTTGATCATCTTAGTTGCTCTTCTTTGCACTTTTTCCAAAGTGTCAACATCTTTTTTGTAATGTGGTGACCAAAACTGGATGCCGTATTCCAGGTGTGGTCTTACTAAGGTTTTATAAAGTGGTACTAATATTTCACGTGATTTCATATTTCCATAATTCCATATCTTTATTCCCCTGGATGAAAAAGTCCTGAAAATACCATCGTTTGGATTCTGTAGTGCTTATTCCCTAACTTTACCAAGGACAGATTCAACCTAGAAATACAGTTGCAAGAAAAAGTATGTGAACCCCTTGTGGAGTTTTGCATGAATTGGTCATAAAATGTGCTCTGAACGTCATCTAAGTCACAACAATAGAAAAACACAGTCTGCTTAAAATAATACTACACAAACATTAGATGTTGCCATGGTTGAATTGAACATAACATGTACAGTAAGGATACATTTTTTGACAGTGAAAACAATCAACCAGCTTGCCTTCGGAAGTTGTGGGAGCTTCATCACTGGAGGCTTTCAGGAAGAGATTGGACTGCCATTTGTCAGAAATGGTGTAGGGCAGTGATGGCGAACCTTTTCAGCACCATGTGCGTGCTGAAAGCTGGAGCACTGGAAACCCAAAGACCAGCTGGCCGGCGTGCACATGCCTGTTTTTTGGCCGTTTTGGGGGCCATTTTCAGGCTGTTTTTTGGGCTGTTTTCAGGCCGTTTTTGGCCCGTTTTCAGACTGTTTTTTGGGCCGTTTTCAGGCCGTTTTCTGGTGCTCCGGTGCCTGTGAAGACCAGCTGGCCGGCGCCACAAACCAGAAGAGCAGCTGGCGATGGTGCGCATACCCACACAGAGGGCTCTGCATGCCACCAGGGGTGGGTTCCTCCCAGTTTGAACCGGTTCTCCTGAACCGGTAGCGGCCTGCTGGTGATGTCACAATGACGTCACCGAACCGGATCGGTCGGTGCCGGTCTGTGGGGGCCGCCATCTTTTTTTTAATTTTGTTTGAATTTTGTTTGAATTTTTGTTTGAATTTTTTATTTATTTATTTTTTTCCTTCTGAGCATGCGCAGAAGCCGACTTCCAGCTCAGTGCATGTGGTCGCCATCTTTTTTTCAGCTTTGCTTTTTTTCTTTTTCGGATTTTTTGTTACTGCGCATGCGTGCGCACGCAAAGTGTGCGCGTGCCCACGAGGCGCACCCATGAGGCGCGCCCATGAGGCACGCCCATGAGACACGCCCACAAGGCATGCCCATGAGGCGCGCCCACGAGGCATGGGAGGGAGTGAACCGGCAGCGAGGTAAGTTGGAACCCACCCCTGCATGCCACCTATGGCACGTGTGCCATAGGTTCGCCATCACGGGTGTAGGTTCTCCTGCTTGGGTGTGGGGGTTGGACTAAATGACCTACAAGGTCCCTTCCAACTCTGTTATAGCAATAGCACTTAGCACTTAGACCTATATACCGCTTTACAGTGCTTTACAGCCCTCTCTAAGCGGTTCACAGAGTCAGCCTCTTGCCCCCAACAATCTGGGTCCTCATTTTACCCACCTCGGAAGGATGGAAGGCTTAGTCAACCTTGAGCCGGTGAGACTTGAACTGCCGAACTGCAGCTAGCAGTCAGCTGAAGTAGCCTGCAGTGCTGCACTCTAACCACTGCACCACCGAGGCTCAGTATGCTGATTACAGCATAGGAACAAGATCTAACAAGTCAATGAAAAACATTTGAACAAAAATGGAATATGTGTTGTCTTTTTATATCCCCCTAACTTTAAATGAGCTCGCTTCAAAACCACCTCTAAACCACTTTCAAAACATAAACATAATGGTTCGTACAGTTGATTCGATTTAATCTGGATATTCCAATTCAATGTTTCTCAACTTTAAAGCATTGTGGACTTCAGCTCCCAGAATTCCAAGTTGGCCGGGGAATTCTGGGAGTTGAAGTTCACATATCTTAATGACAAACGCTGCTCTAATGCAATCAGACGTGAGCAACACTCCCCTATTAAATACGTCACAAGGGTGACCAAAACATTATATGTACAGTTTTTAATTATTGTATGCATTGACATAAGCCATACCTGAGCAATTTGTAAAATCAACCATGTAGCAATAGAACAGATCTAAAGGAGCAGGTGGTTGGAAGCTCCTCAAAGCCAACTTGGAACTAAGGTGGAATTTCCTGATATGGAGAACGATTCATCAATCAATGGGACAATTTGGTTCCTGGAGATGAAGGTGCTCCATCACTGGAGGTTTTCAAGAAACGATTAGACAACTATTTGTCTGGGATGGTATCAAATCTCCTGCCTTGGGCAAGGGGTGGGACTAGAAGACCTCCAAGGTCTCTTCCATCTTTCGGGTTCAATGAAAAACCGCAGGAAGCAGATAGACTGGAGAAATGGGATCACGTCCAACTTCAGCCTTCCTCTTTTTTCTCCCTGGGATCAGTGGTGGGATTCAATTTTTTTTTACTACCGGTTCTGTGGGCGTAGCTTGGTGGGCTTGGTGGGCGTGGCTTGGTGGGCGTGGCAGGGGAAGGATACTGCAAAATCCCCATTTCCTCCTGATCAGCTGGGACTCGGGAGGCAGAGAATAGATGGGGGTGGGGCCAGCCAGAGGTGGTATTTACCGGTTCTCCGAACTACTCAAAATTTCTGCTACCGGTTCTCCAGAACTGGTCAGAACCTGCTGAAACCCACCTCTGCCTGGGATGTGTCTCATATTCTTCTCCCCCTCCCCCACACCCACCCACCTTTCAGGCAGAAAAGAGCTGGTTCAGCTCAGAAGTAATGGCTCTTGATCAGTTTAGCAAACCCTCTTGACTCCCGTTTAATGGGTCGTGTTGCAGAAAGGAAGAAAAATATGGGCCAAAGAGAGAAAACGGCAGCACTCCTAGGTTCTCCAGGGGCTGAGTAACTTTCCAAGGTGCAATTAGCTGCAACAGGAAGCTGGGATTTCTTCCCCCCCCCCCCCCCCGGCAGTGAGAATCTCAATAGGTGTGAATACCTAACCCCTTTCCCCCCTTCCCTCTTTCGCTCTTCCTCAGAGCTAGAAACGAGACAGAATCATTTGCTTAAAAAAAGAGAGAGAGAGAGAGAAAAAAAACCCCAACCAGCTATCTGAAGTTTAATAGCTTTGTTTCTTCTAGCTGCAGGCAATGGGTTCATATGCATTCGAAACAGCGCTTTGAAAGCAAATGTACCATTTTGGAAGCTATTCCACCTGAAATGCAATATCTTTTATCTCCCTTTCTCCTCCCCCCCCCCACTTCTTTCCCTTCTCCATCCTCACCAAGCTAAGCAAACTCATCAATCAGGGGGAAGAAGTTCGCACAGGCAAGCCAAAAGAGACAAAAAGAAAAGAGAGCCATTGGCCCCTACAGCAGTCTGGAGGAGAACATGCTCATTCATCTGTTTATATATTAGATTTGTATTTCGGTTTTCCTCTAGGAGCCAAGGCTATCGTGCTTTTCCCTCTAATTGCAACCAACGTCACCATCTTAGGAGGTACGCTGGCCAGGGAGAGGGAGAAGTTGGCCCAGTTAGTCACCCGGTTCGTTTCTGTGGCTGTGAGAAGATGAGAAGATGCTTTTTCCTTAGTTCCAGTCCAATGCTCTAACCACAACGCCACAACGACTGTCTCTTGAGAGGCAGAAAGGAATTAACTGTCATGGGTTGAGGAACAACAACGGTAGAAGATTAGTGATGTTAAATCTTGCTTGTCTACTAGGCCACCAATGGGAATCCAGTTTAGAGCAAGCGTAGAGAGATCCAGAAAGATTCTTCTTTGGAACAATGTTAGATCCGTGTTCAAAATTGTCAGCTGAAAAAGCCAATGCAATCCTAAGTTGCATTAACAGAGGTGTTAGGGATCTGTCTATTATCTAACTAGTTGGGTTGGCAATATATAAAACCAACAATGTATGTTTGTGTCTTTAAAACAAAATCACTGTATTGCATCATAGTATATTCCGATTGGTTGGTTATGTTGCAAATGATCATAAGAGGGAGCTAGAGATTATGGTCTGTCTCTCTGACTATCTGACTCTCTGTCGCTCTCTGAGATTCCTTGTTGTATATTTACTGTGCTTATATTTTTGATATTATTGTTTACTGTGAATAACAAAAACGACCGGTAAGAAGACTTTGAAAAGTGGATATGACTTGGACTGTTCTGACTATTTACTGGTTAAACGTGTATGACTTGGACTGTTTATTGGACTGTGCTATTTCGTAGAATTACATTTTAACACAAAATTAGTGTCTCTATGTGGTTGACTATTTATTCATAACTACTCTCATAAACGTGTTTCCATGTGCACATCCTTGTTTCTCAAGGGTTACTCTGCACGTACCTTAACAAGAGGGATACAATCAAGATCAAGTGAGGTACAATACCACTCTACAATCAAGATCAAGTGAGGTACTAATACCACTCTATAAGCCTTAGTAAGACCACACCTAGAGTACTGCATCCAGTTTTGGTCACCACACTATAAAAAAGATGTTGAGACTCTAGAAAGAGTGCAGAGAAGAGCAACCAGGATGATTAGGGGACTGGAGGCTAAAACATACGATGAACTGTTGCAGGAACTGGGCATGGCTAGTCTAGTGAAGAGAAGGACCAGGGGAAACATGATAGCAGTCTTCCACTACTTGATGGGCTGCCACAGAGAGGAGGGGGTCAAGCTATTTTCCAAAGCACCCGAAGGCCAGACAAGGAATAACGGATGGAAACTGAACAAGGAGAGATCCTGAAAATAAAGAGGAATTTTCTGACAGTGAGCACAATCCGCCAATGGAACAGAAGTTGCCTTCGGACGTTGTGGGAGCTTCATCACTGGAAGCTTTCAAGAAGAGACTGGACTGCCATCTGTCAGAAATGGTGTAGGGTCTCCTGCTTGGGTGGGGGGTTGGACTAGATGACCGACAAGGTCCCTTCCAACTCTGTTAATCTGTATCTGTATCAGGTCAACGGTCCATCTCAGCCTCTCATGATGGTTAACCAGATGCTTCCAAGGAGCTGGGAAGCAGAGCATGAAGTTATTTTTTTCTCCACCATCGCGTTTCTTTTTGGGGTAGTAGCAGATTCTTAGAAGAACACACGGACAAGTCTGAGAACACCCACACTCTGGTGTGCGGCACGTTTCTCTCCAACTCCCCGGAGTTGAAGCTGAGTTTCTACAAGCAAGCTGTTCAAGGGGCGAAAGGACGAACAGGGATGGACAGTGAAAGAGCCAACTCTTTGAAGGGGGCAAGAGATTGGTTGCATCAGCATAATCGGTCCGTGGGGTTGCCCTGGCAACCATAACCTTCAAGATATAACAATCAAATGGAGGGGAGGGGGGAAATGAAATGAGAAAATGATAGGGAGGATGGGAATGCAAGAGACCAGGCAGTCCCTCCATGAGACCAGGTCCAGCTGAGAAGCCTGATTCTGAGCAATTAGATTTCTCTTTTTTTAATCATCAGCAACTGATTATGGAATTTCATTGCAAGCCCACCGGTCACTCTGGTCCTTCAGGCCTGGGGAATGACACTCTCATTAACCTGATTACATTTGATCCGAGGCTCTAATTCCACTTGGCACAGAGCCCGAATCAGGATGGACTCACTTTTCATAATACTCAACTCACTTCTGCCCTTAGTTATATGGACTCCTCTTCTGTAATTTGTATAAAGCAGGGACTGACAACCAGGAACCCTTGAATTGGGTGAGATTTGACATGTCCAACATCTGGAACGCCCAGTGCTCTTGATCTTTATGGAACAGTTTCTTTCTGAAACCTGAAGTTCTTCCCTTAAATGGAGAGGAACACCAGAGATAGCAATAGACTTATATACCACTTCATAGTGTTTTACAGCCTTCTCTAAGCAGTTTACAGAGCCAGCCTATTGCCCCCAATAATCTGGGTCCTCATTTTACTGACCTTGGAAGGATGGAAGGCTGAGTCAACCTTGAGCTGGTCAGGATCAAACTGCTGGCAGTGGGCAGAATTAGCCTGCAATACTGCATTCTAATCACTGCGCCAGCATGGCAGAGTAGAGTAGAATAAGAAAAGAAAAGAAAAGAAAAGAAAAGAAAAGAAAAGAAAAGAAAAGAAAAGAAAAGAAAAGAAAAGAATAGAATAGAATAGAAGTGGAATGGAATGGAATGGAATGGAATGGAATGGAATAGAATAGAATAGAATAGAATAGAATAGAATAGAATAGAATAGAATAGAATAGACAATGGAATGGAAGGGAATGGAATGGAATGGAATGGAATGGAAGGGAATGGAATGGAATGGAATGGAATGGAATGNGTAGAGTTAGCCTGCAATAATGGATGGAATGGAATGGAATGGAATGGAATGGAATGGAATGGAATGGAATGGAATGGAATGGAATGGAATGGAATAGAAGAATAGAATAGAATAGAATAGAATAGAATAGAATAGAATAGAATAGAATAGAATAGAATAGAATAGAATAGAATAGAATAGAATAGAATAGAATAGAATAGAATAGAATAGAATAGAATAGCTTATATACCGCTTCACAGTACTTTACAGCCCTCTCTAAGCAATTTACAGACTCAGCCGATTGCCCCCAACCATCTGGGTCTTTGTTTTACTGACCTCAGAAGGCTGGAAGGCCGGATCAACCTTGAGCCAGTCAGGATCAAACTGCTGGCAGTGGGCAGAATTAGCCTGCAATACTGCATTCTAACCACTGCGCCACAAGGGGTCAATAAGAGTTATAAGGAACTTCAGGGATAAGCAACCTGGTCCTTGCAGAAGCTTTGGACAATCTACCCAGGATTCTTTGCCATTGGCCACGATGGTGCCACCTGATGGGTGTTAAAGCCCAAACTCCATCTTTGAAAAGTACAGTGATGTGATAAAGCCATCCAAGAACAGAGTCCTTTCTTATTATGACTCCCCATGATGGAAGGTAGAAAAAAGTCCTATGAATAAGCCAACTTAAGTCAACTGAAACTAAGCCTTTCTTTGGTCAAATTAATCCTTGTGTGTTACATATTAATCCTTCATTTTCTGTAACACTGTGATGCAGTTCTAGCTTCTAATTTGCTAAACATATTTTTCACTTCTAAGATAAAAAGATGGATGGACGGAAGGAAGAGAGAGAGAGAGAGAGAGAGAGAGAGAGGGAGAGAGAGAGAGAGAGAGAGAGAGAGAAATAGCGGGAAGACAGACAGAAACTAAATAAATATATCAATAGATTGATACATACTTGGATGGATAGATGGATGGAGGAGGAAGATTATAGAGATGAGAAAGAGAGAGAGAGAGATGAGAAAGAGAGAGAAAGACAATGGACAGACAGAAGTCAGATAACTATATCAATAGATTGATATACAGTTGGACAGATGAATGATAGATAGATAGATAGATAGATAGATAGATAGATAGATAGATAGATAGATAGATAGATAGATAGATAGATAGATAGATAGAATAAGTAAGCACAGCAGAAATCTCATCTCAGAAAATAATACATAGAAGCTTTAAAAGTCAGAGATTAATGCAAAGCTAGTCATTATATCCAGGAAATAACCCTGCATTTTCAAGTGTTGAAATGAGGGTTTTATACAGCAAATATGGAGAACCCAAACCCACTCGGAGGAAAAAGTCAGAAGTGCAGGCACGCACCTCAACCGACTTGTCTCAGGCAAACTGCCTTCTTAACTATGCCATCCAGAAAAGCTTTTAGATTCTCCATTCTCCTTCTAGGCTGGGATGTCAACCCTCTCACCTTCTGAGCCTTCCCTGATGTCAGGGTTCCAAGTAACAGGCCCAACGCAATCAAAACTCCGAGGCCAAGGTGCTCCTCAAAGTCCAAATTTATGAGGCATGTCATATTGGCACCTCTGGTGAAAGCCTGACCCTGAAAGTCCCGCGGCTTTCCCCACCCAAATTAAGAGTCAAAGTTCTTTCCCCCAGTCCACATGTCCGACACATGGTCCAATCCGGTCACCGTCCAAACTCCAGTTGGTTTCAGTCCATGCCTCCCCAGCACCTGGTGAGAACGTCCTTGGTTCCCAGGAGAAAGAATTTTATTTTGGCTACAAAAGCTATCTCTATCTCCCCCCCCCACACCTCCCGTTCCCACAGCTCTAGCCAGCCCTACTGTGGCAGCCCTGAAGATGCTCCAAAATGGCTTCGGGGTTGACACTGCCCAGACGTCTCTCCAAAAACAAATTGGCTTCCCTCCCTAATTTTGAGGACTACCTAGCAAGCAGTCTCATCAGAAACGGAATGGGACCTTAGCAGGGTCCCTGAAAACTTCAGAACTCCGTGTCCATCTTGCTTGGATGGAGGGAAAAAAAAAACTGAGCAAAGGGGAGCTGAAGGTAAACATAGAAATATCTCCTCTCACCAGCTGGGGGAACTGCAAGATGATCTTAATTTGAACAGTTTGCCGGCTCAGCAGTGGAGCAGAAAAGAAGCAGCTGGGGAAAAAACCCACCTAATACAGAAGTAATGCTAGTTATTAAGAAGCTGAAGAGGTTCTTGGCCTCTGCAGCAGGGGGAAAGTGAGTTAACGGAGAGGGTGGGTGCATTCGGTGTGGTGCAATTCATGGTTTCGCTTGGAAAGCTTGCAGGAGAGAAAACGGCACCTGGAAGGTTTTTTTTTCCCCTCACTCAACAACCTGCCCTGAGTTGGGCAGTTGTGGTTACCAACACTATAATCGAGACTAGCAAATGTGTAGGTGCAGACCCAACGTTTGTCTGGTTTAAACATTGTTTATTAAATTATAGAATACAATACAATACTGTTATTTTATTCAGACCCAACGTTTTGCGAATAAAGGCAGCCTTCGGCTTACAACAGTTTGTTTAGTGATCGTTCAAAGCAGGGGTGGGTTCTAACTTACCTCGCCGCCAGTTCACTTCCTCCCGTGCCACGTGGCCGCGCCTCATGGGCGAGCAAGCGCAAAGCGCGCACGCGCATGCGCAGTGCCAAATATTCCCAAAAAAATCTTCCCCCAAAAAAGCCAAAAACAAGATGGCGGTGCATGTGCAGTGCCAGCAACTCAGATTCTGTGCATGCGCAGAAGAATTTTTTTTTTAAATAAAATTTTAAAAAAATTTAAGAAAAGATGGTGGCGTCCACAGACAGGCATTGACGGAACCATCTCCGTGACATCACCAGCGGGTTGCTACCAGTTCGAGCGAACCGGTCCGAACCGGGAGGAACCCACCTCTGGTTCAAAGTTAGAAAGGCGCCAAAAAAAGTGACTTACGACCGTTCACACAATCGTTAGAGCAGCCCCGTGGTCATGTGATCAAAATTCGGGTGCTTGGTAACTGGTTCAGACTTATGACAGTTGCTGTGTCCCCTTTTGCAACCTTACGACAAGCAAAGTCCATGGGGAAGCCAGATTCACTTCACAACCGTGTGATTGTGGGAAGCCAGGAGGGATATAGTGTTATTTATATAGGAATATAGTGTTATTTTTTGCTACACATCTTCCTATTCCTCTAAATATTCTTCCACATTTCCTAATCTGAAAATTAGAAAGACTTCTCGACAATTTGTGATTGAATGGAGACGTGAACAGCCAGGGAAGCTGGAGACCATCTTATGCAACGAAAGAGAAAACTTTCACATCTAATCGATGAAGCGACAGTGCAGCGATGCTAAAACCTATAGAACATCAAATAACAGAATTGGAAGGGACCTTGGAGGTCTTCTAGTCCAACCCCCTGCTGAAGCAGGAGACCCTATATTTCAGACAAATGGCTGTCCTGTCTCTTTTTGAAAGCCTTCAACGATGAAGGCCCCACAATTTCTGGAGACAGGTTGTTCCACTGATTGATTGTTCTCACTGTCAGGAAATTTCTCTTTAGTTCTAGGTTGGTTCTCTCCTTGGTGAGTTTCTATCCATTGCTTCTCACCTTGCCTTTTGGTGCTTTGGAAAATAGTTTGACCCTGTAGGAAGTTAGCACCCACTCCTCTCCTAGGAAAATGAAATATTCTAGGGAATATTAAAAAAGGCAGAATATTATATTTCCCTGGATGAGAAATGGAGAAACATGTTTTTTTTTTTAGGCAGGAAGCAGACACACTCTTAATAGCCCCCACCCTCCTCAATAGCCCATAGCAGATGTCAGCACTTAAGAGATAAAGAGATAGCTAGGTCTATTCAGGGGTGGGATTGAAAAATTTTAGCAACCGGTTCTCTGCCCGGTTGCTGGGTGGGCGTGGCCATGGGGGCGTGGCCCAGTAGTGGGTTCTAAAACCCTTTACTACCGGTTTGCGTGTGCAGAAGCATCCGGGGTGGGTGGGCGGAGCCTCCCACCGCCGATACCGGTTCTAAGAACCGGTCCGAATTGGGAGCAACCCACCGCTGGCGTGGCCTACTCAGCCTCCTGCACCATGGCAGGGGGGGGGGGTGTTTTCGCCCTCTCCAGGCTCCAGAGGCTTTCCTCGAGCCTCCGGGAGGGCGAAAATGGGCTCCCCCAGGCTCCGGAGGCCCTCCAGAGGCCCTCTGGAGGCCGGAAACAGGCCCGTTTCTGGACTTCTGGTAGGCCCGTTTTTCACCCTCCCAGAGCCTCCACGCGGGCCCTGCACTTACCTGGCATCCAAAACGGGCCACGTGGAGACTCCTGGGAGGGGAGGGGCAGGGTGGGAGGCGTGAGCCAGTCTTGCAACTACCGATTCAGCGAACCAGATGTAAATTAACATCCGGTTCACCCGAACCTGTCCGAACCGGCTGAATCCCACCCCTGGCGTCTATTTATAAGGAAATGCCCTCACCCAAGATCCAACAAAAGTAGGATTAGCCCTCTCCCCATCTATTAATTTAATTTAATTTATTTATTTGTCAAGCATGTATGATTACAAGCAAAGTATAGACAAAGTATAAACATGATTGTATATATATATAATGGTACAAGCATGATTATGAGTACAAGAAGTATGAATATATGGGTACATTAGGACAGGGACGGTAGGCACGATTGTGCGCTTATGCACGCCCCTTACAGACCTCTTAGGAATGGGGTGAGGTCGATGGTAGATAATCTAAGGTTAAAGTTTTTGGGGTTTGGGGAAGAAACAACTGGGTCAGGTAATGTATTCCAGGCATTGACCACCCT
>QLTV01003997.1:305353-316844 GCA_003457575.1 Thermophis baileyi | reverse complement strand
CCTTCCTTCCTTCCTTCCTTCCTTCCTTCCTTCCTTCCTTCCTTCCTTCCTTCCTTCCGGTTTCTGTCCCCCCCCCCATTCTGCTCCTGGGGTGTGTTTGGGGGGGGGGTTATATCTGGTTTCCTGGGGTCGTAATGACCCCCTGCCTTCCTTCCTCCCGGTTTCTCCCCCTCCCCTTCTGCTCCTGGGGTGTGTGTGTGTGGGGGGGGAGAGGGGGTGTCTCTGGTTTCCTGGGGTCGTTGTGACCCCCCCCCCGATCCCTTCGCAACTCGCTCCTGGAGAAAAGAGGCTCCCTTCGCCCGGCGTCCTTGGATACTTGGTCGCCAAACAACAACAACCCTAGCTTTTTTTTGGTGGGGGGGAGGGGGTTGAGGAAGAAGGAAAGCCAGGTTCAGGGGTTGCTTTCCCAAGAGACGCTTAACCCGTGTATCCCGAAAGCCCCGGGTGACTGCTTCTCTGCGGATAGGTCCCGTCGGTTTTTGTTTTTTGTGTTTTTTTTTCCAAATATCTGTGGAGATTCTCTGTCATCCAGGTTAGAGTTGTCTCAAAGGTGTTTTTGCAAAAGGCAACTTAAACCGGGTTTCCCCCCCCACACACACTTGGGGAGGGAGAAGAACAAGAAGACCTTTCGCTTCTCATCCAAGAAGCTTCATCAGTTGTGATCTGTTGGTGGGTGTTTTAAATCCCCTCAGAGGCTTGGCAGGTGCCAGAATCTAGCCCTCTTGGTTGCAAAGTTGGTCCCGTAGGTGTTTATGTTCTTAGCCTTCCTCCCCCTTCCTTTGGACCCCATTCTGCAGTTTCTGGGACCCTCCCTCCCTTTCCTGCTTTCCCTTCCTTCCTCCTCCCTCCCTCCTCCTTCCTACACTTCTCACCTGCATTATTCTTCCTCTTTCTCTCTCCCGCTCTCCCCCTCAATAGGTGTGCATTTCAGTAAGGCGTGGGAGGGCTTCCCTACTTGAAAAAGTAAAAAATGTGTTCTGCGGCCCCCATCCTTAACAAACCGAGCCCTAGAGATTCAGGAAAGCACGTGAACAAAAGTAAAAAAAAAAAAAACACCAGGCAAACCCATTCCCGAGTCCTTCCCAAGCATTAAGAAGGCTCCAGGGAATTCTTGTAAAGGTGTATTTTAATGCTGGTTGGTTCGTCTCGTCTGGGCTGCAAATTAACCATCTTGCCCTCCATGTCTTCGCTAGTATTTAATCATACTGGTATTCCATCCCCCTGTAAGGGCAGCCAAAAGAGATGTCTCTCTCTCTCTCTTATGAATTCTGGGGAGGAAATGCGATGTGCAACGTTTAAAAGCATGGATAGAAGAGGCTGGATGATACCTGTCCGGATTTCATGAGAATTCCAAGTAAAAAGAGGAAAATCTAGAGTGGGAAGGATGCACTGAATCTAAGCTCCGCATTCTTTTTTTTATTATTATTTTTATTTATTTGTTTGTTTGTTTGTGTGTGTGTGTATGTATGTGTATGTGTGTGTGTGTGTGTGTGTATGTATATACACACACACTGTATATATAGTTTTCTCTTTACATTCAATAAGTGCTTCATGAACAATGTATTGTCTGAGACCATTTGTTTACATAGTAATAATACTTAAGTTCCTAATTTCTACCCCTGTTGTCCAACCATTGATAAAACAAGTCTGAAGTTCGACAATATTCTGTATCTTCTTTTTCTTTTAACTTCAGTGTTAGTCTGTCCATTTCTGCACAGTCCAATTTTTTTTTTAATTATATCTTCTTCCGTAGGTGTTTCCTCGTTTTTCCAATGTTCTGCAAATACAATTCTTGGCTACTGTTAAAACATGTAATATCAAATATACATTCCCTTTATCATATTTTTTTCTGGTATTATGCCTAACGAAAATAGTTCTGGCTTAAAATCTATATCCTGTCTTAACATTTTTTCTAGCCACATATGCATTTTCGTGCCCCCCCTCTTTTTTTTTTTTTTTTTTTCTTTTGGGCATGTCTACCACAAGTGATAATATGTGCCTGGTTTCTGATTACATTTCCAGCCTTTGGTGGATATATTTTTAAACATTTTTGCTAGTCTTGCCGGTGGTGCCACCTATCAAACATTTTATACAAGTTTTCTTTATAAGTGGTTGCCATCTTCAATTTATAGTTTCTTTCCCGGAGTTTTTGCCAGTTATCTAGTTCTATATTATATCAAAAAAAAAAATTGCCCATACTATCATTGTCTCTTTCACGTGTTCGTCTTCCTCCACATTCTTGAATAAGGAAATAAAGTGCCAGTAAAGGAGAATATTTGTATATTTGAGAAGATTTGAACTCTGAACTGGAAATAAGGTGCCCTGCCAATCATGGGCTGATCTATGATTGGGCCGCTCTTCCTTCCTCTGTCTAAATCTGCCAAGGATTATGAGCAACAGGGCACCCTTGATGGCCCTGCTAGGCGCTGCACAGAATAGCATTTGTACTCTAGTCTGGGTGCCTGGTTCCGCTGAAATGTGTCGCTCTTTTGGGCAAAGAGTTGTGCCCCTTCTCACAATGGGCGGGAGTGCACGAACACATGGCATAGATTGAGAAGATTCGAAATGTAAATATTACGGGCTGCCCTTTGCAAACTACAAGAAGCGGACTTGCGGGTAGAACATGAAATAGTCACGAGGGCAGAGAGAAGTTTGTGAATTGTGCAGGTCATTAATATAGAATAGCGCCGGAAGGGACCTTGGGAGGTCTTCTAGTCCAGCCCTCTGCTCAAGCAGGAGAACCTATACCATCTCAGATAAGTGACTGTCTAGTCCCTTCTTAAAAACCTCCAGTGATGGAGCGGCCACAATTTCCGAAGGCAAGCTGTTCCACTGGTTAATTGTCCTCACTGTTAGGAAGTTTCTCCTTAATTCCAGGTTGCTTCTCTCTTTGATCAGTTCCCATCCGTTGCTTCTTGTCTTGCTTTCTGGTGCTTTGGAGAATCATTTGACCCCCCTCTTCTTTGTGGCAGATCTTCAAATACTGGAATACCCTTAAATTCTTCTAGACTAGCCAAACCCAAATCCTGCAGCCGTTCTTCATATGTTTTAGTCTCCAGGCCTTTGATCCTCTTAGTTGCTCTTCTCTGCACTTTTTCCAAAATCTCAACATCTTTTATAGCAATAGCAATAGCACTTAGACTTATATACCGCTTCATAGTGCTTTACAGCCCTCTCTAAGCGGTTTACAGAGTTAGCATATTGCCCCCAACAATCTGGGTCCTCATTTTACTCACCTCGGAAGGATGGAAGGCTGAGTCAACCTTGAGCCGGTGAGATTTGAACCGCCGAACTGCAGCTAGTAGTCAGCTGAAGTAGCCTGCAGTGCTGCACTCTAACCACTGCGCCACCTCGGCTCACACTTTTTGTAAGTATGGTGACCAAAATTGGTTGCAGTATTCCAGGTGTGGCCTTACTAGGGTTTTGTAAAGCGGCACTAATACTTCACGTGATCTTGATTCTATCCCTCTGTTTATACAACCCAGGATTGTATTAAGGTGAAACCGTGCGAGGTTTTTCTGGAGGGAGCAGAGGTGATATAAGGAAGGTTGGGCAGTATACTGGATGTTACAGGTATTTCTCGACTTACAGCAGTTTGTTTAGTGACCATTCATACTTACAACAGCACTGGGGAAAAAAGTGATTTAGGAACGTTTTTCCACACTTATGACCATTGCAGCATCCCTGTGGTCACGTGATTTATATATTTGGATGCTTGACAACTGACTCACATTTATGACGGTTGCACTGTCCTGGGGTCACGTGATCCCCATTTGCAAGGGTGAAAGCTTGATTCACTTAACAGCCGTGTGACTAACTTAACAACTGCCACAGTGATTGCAAAATGGGGCAAAACTCACTTAACAAATGTAACAAATGTCTCATTTAGCAACATAAATGTTGAGCTCAATTGCGGTTGTAAGTCAAGGACTATCTGTATTGGAAGGAGAATAAAACATGCAAGACTTTTTGGCATGTGCAAAATAACTTTGTAGTTCTGAAGATCCTGGAGAAGATTCTATTCTTAATTCTTCTTCTTCTTCTTCTTTTTTTTTAAAGGGAATTTTGTGTTCTCACACACACAAAAAAAGGAATGCATTTCTTTCTTTCTTGTCTTTCTCAATCACCAACGTACCACGGTTCCCTGGGCAGTGTACAAATCAATTACGACCATGTAATTAAAAATAAAACAATGCAAAGTAATAAAACAGCAATATAATAAGATATAACGGAGCAACCACATACTGGCAGAGACAGTTCATGAAATCACAAGCCAACTAGCAGTAGCAATTGTGGTGAAAAGAGAGCAAACCAGCTTTGGAATTGAGGTTTTATTTTATTTTTTTTATTTTAAAAAGGGAGGGACTTTTTTGAAATGGGGCATCAAAGTTTGCACTGGGAGATCAAGTGGAAAACCAATAGAGGTTTCCCAATACTGTTAGTGAGAGAAGAATCCAGTTATGCAACTGCTTTAGGGATCTCCCTGGTGGGAAAATAGATACTGAACCTTCAAACTGCGTTGTAGGAAAAAAAAATACTTGAAGGTAAAGCCCACCACAGTGTTGGTGGGAGGAGAAGATGCAATCCATCTCATGCACAGCAGCTCCGTAGATAAGAAAGGAATGAGGAAGGAAGGTAGAATGAGATGTTAAAGTGAAGGGCATGGGAGTCCTCTGTAGAAGAGACCACCGCACCCACCTCTAAGTAAATTCTTTTAAAATGGCAAGAAGAAGAAGAAGAAGAAGAAGAAGAAGAAGAAGAAGAAGAAGAAGAAGAAGAAGAAGAAGAAGAAGAAGTGCAGAGTCTCTCTCTCTCTCTCTCTCTCTCTCTCTCTCTTCGCCCTTCTCTCCTTCGAGGCGCCGAGTTTCGCTCAGGAGGAGGAGGAGGAGGAGGAGGAGGAGGAGGAGGAGAGCACAAGCTAAACAAAGGTGCTGGGTGGAGAAATTAAAGACAGATGTTGAGTGTATTTAGGGAACAAAACTGCAGTGTTTGCCATCAGAAGCCATTCCTTGTGTAGGGGGGGGGGAATCACAAGGCTGTTTTGCCAGCAGGGTTAGGTGGGGAATATTTGGGGAAGGTGTGGGCAGAAGTGTGGGTGCCCCTGTTTTCTTGGGGTCCAAATCAGGTAGCTCTGGTTGTTGGTGAAACAGAGGGGGGATACTTGGCCCCTTCCTGTTTAACGGAGTGGGGAAAACCATGGCGAACATAAAAGTTGGTGGAGATGAACCGACCTTCATGGTGAGCTGGTTCTGTTGGGTGTTTTGTGAGTTTTCAGGATGCTCTGATGATGGGATGAGGATGCGGATGATGATGATGGTGATGAAGGGGATGGAGATAGTGATGGTGAGGATGATAAAGGTGATGGTGAAGGTGATGAAGGTCATGGAGATGGTGATGGTGATGAAGGGGATGGAGATGAGGATGAAGAGGATGAGAAAGAAGGTGATGGTTGATAATGATGAAGATGATGAAGGTGATGATGATGAAGGTGATGGAGATGATGATTAAGGTGATGGAGATGGTGATGAAGGTGATGGAGTTGAGGATGAGGATGAAGGAGATGGAATGGTGATGGTGATGAGAATGAAGATGATGGTTGATAATGATGAAGGTGATGCAGGTGATGATGATGGAGGTGATGGAGATGATGATGAAGGTGATCGAGATGGGGATGATGATGATGATGATGAAGGTGATGGAGTTGAGGATGATGATGAAGGGGATGGAGATGATGATGAAGGTGATGAGAATGGTGATGAGCATGAAGGTGATGAGAATGAAGGGGATAGTTGATAATGATGACAATGAAGGTGATGAAGGGAATGATGAAGAAGGTGATAGATATGATGATGATATTCAGATGTGACAGTCTATTCTGATTCATTGGGGAGAATTCAGGAGCTTTGAATTTCCACCTGAAGGTCCCACCCAGAAGTTGGCTTTTGTTTTGCTTGGATGAGGAGAAGAAGAAGACAACCAAGGAAGCATTTCCGGTTCTCTCCCCCCCCCCCCAGACAAAGTTAGGGAGCTACTGCGTAGACAAATTCTTGATCTAGAAGATGGGATCCAAAAAACTTGTTTAGCTTATAACTGGTCGGGACAATTTGGAATATAACTCTGAAGTCTGCAACATGAAATCCGTGGATATTTTGTTGAGTGTTCATGTTTCTTGGCCTCTAGTTGCCACACATAGTTTGCCTGTTTTCTTGATACGTTTCGCCTCGGGAAACGAAAGTTTGCTGCTTCTTAGCACATTGGGAATAAAGCACAACGCTTCTCTTTTCTTGTTTAGCTAATAATTGCTTTTATTAGCAGTTATTTCATCCACAAGACCTTGCAGCTTTCGAGATTTGAGGAAAATCTTGGCGTTTCGTTTTGCAGGACTCTGTAGTTTCCTTGGTAACAAGATGCAAGTGAGTTGGCCACAACAGTTGCCTTTCGGCCTAGCCTGCCTTGTGGTGCCCCATCCAATTCCTAACCGGAGCCATTCCTGTATGGCTTTTTGAAAGGAGCCAGGATCAGCTTGGGGTGGAGAAGTTAATTTAATGTTGCTGTTGTTTTGTGGTGATTTGTTATTTGGTTTCTGTATTTTGCAATTGAAAGATCATCTTGTATTTTCTTTCTTTCTTTCTTTCTTTCTTTCTTTCTTTCTTTCTTTCTTTTTTCTTCTTTCTCTTTCTTTCTTTCTTTCTTTCTTTCTTTCTTTCTTTCTTTCTTCTTTTTCTTTCCTCCCTCCCTCCCTCTCTCCCACCCCTTCTCTCTCCCTTCCCATCCCTTCCCTCCCTCCCTCCCTCCCTCTCCATTCCTTCCTTCCTTCCTTTCTCCCTCCCTTTCTCTCTCTCTTTCTCCCTTCCCTTCCCTTCTTCTTCTTCTCTCTCTCTCTCCCCCCCCCCTTCCTTCCTTCCTTCCTTCCTTTCTCCCTCCCTTTCTCTCTCTCTTTCTCCCTTCCCTTCCCTTCCCTTTCTTCCTTTCTCTCTTCTTTTCTCTCTTTCTCTCTTTCTCTCTTTCTCTCTTTCTCTCTTTCTCTCTCTTTCTTTCTTTCTTTCTTTCTTTCTTTCTTTCTTTCTTTCTTTCTCTTCCCTTCCCCCTCCCCTTCTTCCCTCCTCCTCTGCTTCTCTCCCTCCCTGACATCGAGTGAGTCTTTTCAGATAACAAAGTGAGCATGATCTGGATTGCAACCTGGATCCTATTTTTATTCAACATTTGGACTTTGGGCTTCACTACAAAGAACAGATTGGTTCTTCGTGTCATACGTGCCTCCTCAATGTGTAGACGTGTGAAGAAAAATATGCTCTAAATCAGGGGGGTCCAACCTTAGCAACATTAAGACTTGTGGACTTCAACTCCCAGAATTCCTCAGCCAGCCATGTGGCTAACTTTGGAGAATCCTGATTTAAAGAGACAGCATTTGTTTTTCTTCTTTGCCAAGCGATCTCCTGGCTGGAAAGTGAGTCCTGATTTTTTCCTTCTAACACCTCTTTCTCCCTCCCTTTCTCTCTCTCTTTCTCCCTTCCCTTCCCTTCCCTTTCTTCCTTTCTCTCTTCTTTTCTCTCTTTCTCTCTTTCTCTCTTTCTCTCTTTCTCTCTTTCTCTCTCTTTCTTTCTTTCTTTCTTTCTTTCTTTCTTTCTCCCTCCCCCACCCCTCTCCAGTTCATTGCTTCTTGCAAAAAAAGAAAAAGAAAAAAAGATTTGTATACCAAATACACATTTCTTTGGAGCAAACCATGGCACCCTCCACAGAGTGGCAGTGTGTGCAGTTGAGGAGACTCTGAAAGGAATAGGTAAATTAACAAAAAGAAGGGAAGGGGTAACATTTCACACGTTGCTAGACAGGTGACTTTGCTCCAACAAACAGTTTGCATAGAAATTTTCGTCTGTTCTTCTTACTCACCGTAGGGCAGTCAGGAATCCTCGCTCAACTTTCTCAGGCTTTTAAGGACTCAAGGTGAAAGGAAGAGAGGCGAACAACCCAAATGTCGTGCCTTTTGCTCTAGGATAAACTAATCTTGCCAGATCTTGTCAAGATCGTTGCAGGGTTATCACAGCTGACTGGTTATTCCCCCAGAAAAGGAAACGTTTAAGAGACTGCACCCAGACGGAATCTCACATCTTATGACAGAATAGCTAAAATGGGCTGCTGATCTCTGAGCAAACAGCTCAAAATTCTTCCTGTAATTTCCTGGCGTAGCTTCCCGCTGCTTCTACTCGAAAACCTGGGCACAAATTAATGGCTCTTTCTGTACAGGAAGTCCCCGACTTACGATCACAACGGAGCTCCAAATGTCTGTCGCTAAGCCAGACAGTGGTTAAGTGAGTTTTGTTCCATTTTATAACCTTTCTTGCCTCGGTTCTTCAGTGAATCGCTGCCGTTGTTAAGTGAGTCACCTGGTCATTAAGTGAATCCGGCTTCCTCCTTGGACTTCGCTTGTCAGAAGGTCGCAAAAGGGGATCATGTGACCACCCCTGGGACACTGACACTGTCATAAATGTGAGTCGGTTGCCGAGCGTCTGAATTTTGATCACGTGGGCCATGGGGATTTATCAATTAAGTGCGATAAATGGTCCTAAGCCACTTTTTTCAGTGCCGTTGTAACTTTGTCACTAAACGAACTGTTGTAAGTCGAGGACTACCTGTGTTGAATATCCATACGATTCACAGGTAAGATGATGTAGGAATTACAGCCAATTTTTTTTTTTATTGGTGATTGTTCCGTTTAATTGATGGTTACAAACTCGTCCTTTCCTTATTCCACTAAACTGGACCAGTGGTGGGTTGCTGCCAGTTCGGACCAGTTCGCCTGAACCGGTGGCGGAAATTTGCCCCCACTCGCTGAACCGGCAGCAATGGCCGGATGGCCACACCCCCGAACCAGTCCTCCGGTCGCTGCTCCTTGAAAGCGGCTGGCAAAGAACCCTCTGTGCATGCGCGAAGGCTTCTGTGCATGTGCAGAGGGTCATTTCCCTGACATGACTTAGGCGCGCGCGCGAGCAAAGCGAGTGCGCGCGTGCAAAACGCGCACTTCCAGCGCGATGCGAACCGGTAGGGAAGGTAAGTGGAACCTACCCCTGAACTGGACTCATCGCACAGCTCCAGAGAACGACAATTCTTGCGCCCTTTTGATTTTGTAGATGCAAGGAAGGAGCAATGGAGACTTCAAAAGCTGTTTTTAATTATCGCCCAAACCTCTGTTTAGTGTTCTAAGGGAAGCTACGGGGTGATTTGTGAGGATGTTGAGCTTCTGATCTATGGATTCTCTAAAGGACGATGGAAGGTATTTTGTGAATGATGGCAGCCGATTCCTGTATTTCGTCTGCAAGGGAGATGCTTTATGTGTTTCATTCATTAGGCAGACATGTGCCAATTAGTCTGACAAATGATGCCTTATTATTGGAGTGGTTATGCAAAAGTCAGAAAAGAGATTCCCCGAGTTATCCCGGAAGGAAGGAAGGAAGGAAGGAAGGAAGGAAGGAAGGAAGGAAGGAAGGAAGGAAGGAAGGAAGGAAATGGGAATGCAGGGAAGAAGATGGATGGATGGATGGATGGGAGGGAGGGAGGGAGGGAGGATGGGAGGAAGGAAGGAAGGAGAGGAAAGGGAATGAGGGAGGGAGGGAGAAAGGAAGGGAGCAAGGGAGGGAAGGAGAAAGGAAGGATGGAGGGAGGGAGGGAGGAAGGAAAGAAGGGAATATGAAAAAGGAAAAATGAAAAGGGGGGAGGGAGGAAGGAAGGAACAAAGATGAAAAAGAAAAAAGAAAAGAAGGAGGGGAGGGAGGAGAGGAAAGGAAACGAGGGAGAAAGGAAGGAGGGAGGGAAGAAGGGAAGATGAAAAGAAAAATGAGAAGGGAGGGAGGGAGGAAAGAAGATGAAAAAGAAAAAAGAAAAGAAAGAGGGGAGGGAGGGAGGGAGGAGAGGAAAGGGAACGAGGAGGGAGAAGGGAAGGAGGGAGGGAGGGAAGAAGGGAAGATAAAGGAAAAATGAGAAGGGAGGGAGGGAGGAAGGAAGGAACAAAGATGAAAAAGAAAAAAGAGAAGAAAGAGGGGAGGGAGGGGGGAAGATGAGAAAGGAAAAAAGATGAGGGAGGGCAAGGGAAGAGAAGGAGGGAGGGAGGAAAGAAGGATCATTGCAAGGGGAAACTGTCCGACCTATTTCTTCGATATTTTTCTCCTTTTTTTTTATCTGCCTGGTTTCAACCTTGAAGAACAGACCAGGGATGGGTTCTAACTTACCTCGCTGCCAGTTCGCTTCCTCCCGCGGCGCGTGACTGTGCTGCGTGGCCGCGTGCGCGCTTTGCACGCGCGCGCATGCGCAGTTCAAAAAAATTAAAAAAAAATAAAAAATTAAAAAAGCCAAAAACAAGATGGCGACGCATGCGCAGTGCTGGAAACTCGGCTTCTGCGCATGCGCAGAATTAAAAAAAAAATTCAAAAAAAAAAAAGATGGCGCCCACGGGCCGGCACCAACTGAACCGGATCCGTGATGTCATCGTGATGTCACCAGCGGGTAGCTACCGGTTTGGGCGAACCGGTCCGAACCGGTCCGAACCCACCTCTGGAGCAGACTCTTCCCTTTACAACGAAAGGCAGGAATTCCTTAGCTGTCTTATGTATTTAAAACACGCCACTATTGATTGCCACTAAAATCTCCAGGCAGATATGCTTATGGGTCTCCATTATCTCTGCTTAATAAGTCGGTGGCTATTGAACGGCAGACCCGTGGCATGCTTTATCATTGTCCAAGCTGGCCGGGGCTCTTGAGATTTTTCTCGTCGGAAATATCTGAAGCTTCCCCACTTGTGATTTTAACGTCGCTGAACTGATGTCCATTCCGGGCACGGGGAAACTAAGTCTTGCTTAACTTCTCCGTAATTTCATCGGCTTTCAGACTCAGCTAGTTAACCGGTTCTCATGGAAACAAAGATGATTTTGGGGACCGGAGGCTAAAACAGACGATGAACGGTTGCAGGAACTGGGCATGGCTAGTCTAGTGAAGAGAAGGACCAGGGGAGACACGATAGCAGCCTTCCAATATCTGAGGGGCTGCCACAGAGAGGAGGGGGTCAACCTGTTTTCCAAGGCACCCGAAGGCCAGACAAGGAATAATGGATGGAAACTGATAAAAGGAGAGATTCAACCTGGAAATAAGGAGAACTTTCCTGACAGTGAGAGCAATCAACCAATGGAACAGAAGTTGCCTTCAGAAGTTATGGGAGCTTTCAAGAAGAGATTGGACTGCCATCTGTCAAAAATGGTGTAGGGTCTCCTGCTTGGGGGAGTGGTTGGACTAGATGACCTACAAGGTCCCTTCAAGCTCTTTTATTCTGTTCTATTCTATTCTATTCTATTCTATTCTATTCTATTCTATTCTATTCTATTCTATTCTATTCCATTCCATTCCATTCCATTCCATTCCATTCCATTCCATTCCATTCCATTCCCTATTCTGTTCTGTTCTGTTCTGTTCTGTTCTATTCTATTCTTTTCTATTCCTTCATGTA
>QLTV01003997.1:285046-301012 GCA_003457575.1 Thermophis baileyi | reverse complement strand
CGCAGATAACCTGGTCCTAAGCCATGTAGGGCTTTAAACGTAACAACCAACACCTTAAATTGTGACTGGAGCGCAATCGGCAGCCAGAGCAGCTCACGAAGGATGGGACTCGTGTGGGTGTACCTTGGCACACCCACGACTGCTCGCGCAGCTGCATTCTGGACCAGTTGTAGTCTCCGGACACTCTTCAAGGGTAGCCCCATGTAGAGCGCATTGCAATAGTCGCAATAGATAAATAAAATACGATAAAATTATATTTCGGCGTCACCCCTACAATCTACCCCAATCAGTCCCACATATGCCAAGAAAAGAAAGTTACAGATTGGATTGAGACAAGCTTTGTTCTCCTTCAGATCCTGAATTAAGGGCTCTTTCTTCCTGAATTTTTAGGCCAGAGCTATACAGGCAGTCCTCAACTTACAACAGTTCGCTTAATGACCGTTTGAAGTTACAACGCTGCCGAAAAAAAGGGACTCAGGACAGTTTTTCACACTTACGACCGCTGCAGCATCCCCGTCATCACGTGATCAAAATTCAGACACTCGGCAACTGGCTCACATTTATGACGGTTGCAGCCTCCCGGGGTCACGCGATCCCCTTTTGCGACCTTTCATGGGGAAGACCGATTCACTTAACAACCTTGTGACTAACTTAACAACAGCAAGGATTCACTTAACGGCTGTGGCAAGAGAGGTCGTAACGTGGGGGCAAGGCTCACTTAACCACTGCCTTGCTTAACAACAGAAATTTTGGTCGTAAGTCGAGGACTACCTGTATAGTCTGACTCTCCTCTCTTGATAAATGTTCTACAGATGTTTCCTATAGCATAAAGTGAACCGCAACGTCCGTTAATAGATTGAAAAACTGGCCACTGTCATATTCATTGCCACAACAAGATGCCAATTCTGATCTCTGGACCTTTTGCATAAGAAGGTCTTCACTTTCTCAAACGTATTGTAATTTATTTTGTCGGTCACATATTTCCGTCCTAGGTTACATTGCATTTTTTTTTTAATTATGAAATGCTTGACTGCTTAAGTGTAGGAAGCTTTGAAGACACTGTTCGATGTACAGTATAGATGGGTTGCAAGTGTTTATAAACACACACACACACACACATTTAATAAATCAAGTAAGCAAATCTTTCGTTGCTTTGTACGCCGCGTCCATCTGGGGTTTTATATTTGGAAATGTCATGTGCTGGGACATAAAACACTGCAAACATTTGTCTTCCTTTTTTTTTTTTTTTATTGTGGCTGATGGCTATACAATATTAATGGCTTCCAGAGAAAGTAGAAATGAAAACACCGATAGAAAAGGATATTTGTAGCTCAGAGTCGAACAGTGAAGTTCTTGGTGCTCTCTGAGCTTGGTGGCTTCCTTGCAGATGTTCCATGACCCAATTAGGTAACATCATCAGTGCTAGAAGGGAGTTGGGTTTGTGGAGTAGAGGAGGAGGAGGAGGAGAAGGGGTGTAGAAGGAAAAAGAGGAGGAAGACGACGACGACGACCACGATGACGACAACAACTTTGGATTACTTGTTGCTCTCTGAGCTTGCTTTTCTTGCAGACGTTTCATGACCCAACTGGGTAACAGCATCACTGCTAGAAGGGAGTAGGGTTTGCTGTTACGAATATTCCCAGTAAATGTGAACACATGTAACATTCACACTAGTTGGAACAGGCTAAATTGATCTTCCTTTACTGAGGATGGCCCAAGAGACCATTAAGTGCCTAATTTTCACAAATAGAAACCCGTGGCGTGGTTATTCCCTGTAAATTTTTAATCAGAGTACTTTCGTACTGCCTCAGAATGGGTAGTGATCTGATTTATCTGCATTTGTCTTAGGTTCATCTGTACTAAGCACCATAGAGTCAGTCCAATAGCTTTTGGTGTGCTTCAACACATCTCCTGCTTGAGCAGGGGGCTGGACTACAAGACCTCCAAGGTCCCTTCCAGCTCTATTCTATTCCTATTCTATTTTAAAACCTTCTACATACGTTCCCCCACCTCTGTTTATTTATTTTTTTAAACTAAAGAGGCCTAGCGATGAAACAGAGAAAAAAAGCGTTAATTTGGATGTGCTTGAAAAATTGGCCATGTGTGTTTGTTGGCGCTGGCAGCCAAAATATGTCCGTTAATGAACTGAGTTAGGGAAAAAAATAAAATAAAATCAGAAGACTTAATAGAATCTTTTCCGCGGGGAGAAAAAACAGGACATTAGACGCTTCTCCTGTCTCCAGATTTTTTGGTGGTGGCCCCCAGGTTTTGAAACTCCTTCCCCAGAGAGGAGGTTTTGTGCAGTTGGATGGACGGTATTTATTTAGCTTTTGATTGCCTGTTGATGATCTGATTGTTTTCTTTTTGCTGATGTTTAATGTTAGATGCACTGCTGTTCCTTTGTGGAAAGGCTCTGGCTGACCACGGCTCTCAATCTGTAAGTCTCCCTGGAAAGTAATTTCCCTTTGATGATTTCTCTTGGATTTAATGAAAGTCAGGGAGACCAGAGGAATTACAGGTCAGTGGAGAGAAGATTATATGCTGAGAGACAGGCCGTTCATTGATATGTATGCCGCTTGGCCATCTTGTAATTATGTATGAACCTACACTGTCAGAGAGAATTTCTGGAAGGAAGGAAGGAAGGAAGGAAGGAAGGAAGGAAGGAAGGAAGGAAGGAAGGAAGAAAGGAAGGAAAAGAGAAGGAGGAAGAGTGAAGGGAGGAGATGGAGAAAGAAGGAAGGAAGGTAAAGAGGAGGAGGAGGAAAGAAAGGAAGGAAGGGAGAGGGAAGGAAGGAAGGAAAAGAGGAGGAGGAAAGGAAGGAAGGAAGGAAGGAAGGAAAAGAGAAGGAGGAAGAGGGAAGGGAGGAGATGGAGAAAGAAGGAAGGAAGGTAAAGAGGAGGAGGAAAGAAAGGAAGGGAGAGGGAAGGAAGGAAGGAAGGAAGGAAGGAAAAGTGGAGGAGCAGGAAGAAAGGAAGGAAAAGGAGGAGGAAAGAAAAGGAAGGGAGAGGGAGGGAAGGAAGGAAGGAAGGAAAAGGAGGAGGAGGAAAGGAAGGAAGGAAAAGGAGATGGGAAGGAAGGAAGGAAGGAAGGAAGGAAGGAAGGAAGGAAGAAAAGGAGGATGAAGGAAGGAAGGAAGAAAAAGAGGAGGACGAGGGAAGGAAGGAAGGAAAGAAGGAAAGAAGGCATCCATGATGTGGGGCGAACATGCTGAAAACAGATGCCCAATCTCTTCCAGCTTGCCCGCTTCCGTGCTTGACTCCCTCCCATGCCTCCTTCACGGACTTTTCCCTTTTCTCCCGAATTCTTTTCCGTCTCCAGCCTGTACCTTGCAAAGGCCCTCTGCCCTCCCAGCATAAAGGAAGGGCCTTGGCCCAGAAAGGGCTTGGTGGGAGGTGTTGTTTTGCTTTTTTTCAAGCGACAGACAGGGCAGGAAATGGAGTCCCTCGGTGGGCTCCCCCTTGCCTGTTCCCGAAGCCAGAAAGAGATTTCCGCCCTAGATTGTGTTGGTCCGATTCCCGCTGCGCCTAGAAGGAAGAAACCGAGTTGGCGCATCGCAGAAGCCTTTTTTTAAATTATTTATTTAGAAACCTTTGCCACCCCAGAGCCCCATTTTCAGCACAATGTGCCATTGTTAGCTCGGTTGTTGTCAGCTGTCAAGCCTGAAAGGGAATCGCAGTTTGCCGGCAATTCAAAGTGTTACGTCTTGTTGCTCAGACACTTCAAAGAGCTTCTGTCGTGTACGGCAAAAGCTGGCACACAACTGTTAAGACCCACTTAGGAGTCATTGGGGTGGCTCCTTTCACATGACCCTAAAATTTATCTCACCCCCTTCTAGCACCTACTTTTTGGCAGCCAGGATGTGTCATCAAGGCTGCCATTCTATGTGTATTATTTCTTCTTCTTCTTCTTCTTCTTCTTCTTCTTCTTCTTCTTCTTCTTCATATTGCTGCCATTCTTTTTGTTCTTCTTCTTCTTCTTCTTCTTCTTCTTCTTCTTCTTCTTCTTCTTCTTCTTCTTCTTCTTCTTCTTCTTCTTCTTCTTCTTCTTCTTCTTCTTCTTCTTCTTCTTCTTCTTCTTCTTCTTCTTCTTCTTCTTCTTCTTCTTCTTCTTCTTCTTCTTCTTCCATTCTTGCTAGGGATAATCGGCCTGGAAATCTTAACACTTTGAACCTGCAAAACCTGTTTTAATGTCGTGTTTACCATCAAAAGCCCCTCCGGCTATGCTCTCATTTCTGCAAATTGTTTTTGATCAAGCTGGAGCATATTCTCCTTGTTCTGGCAAGCTGGCGAAGCTTCGGAAGCCTGCTTGACTTTCCTCCTACAAATGCATAGGAAAGTGATAATAAGATGCATCGACAAAGCCGTCTGTCCTCTTCCATCCTTTAGCTAAACTTATTTAGCCTGTCTATCACCTTGGGCGGGGGTGGGGGTAGGGGAGTTTAAAAAAACAACAACCAGTGTCTTGCATAGCCTTTGGAACACTTGTTTTTCTGTGTCTGAGTAAGAGGCGTCAGTTTCACTGTGTACCAACAACTACGTTACGATAAGCTCTTTTTTGTTATGTCCTGTTTGTTGGGTTTCTGGTCTTTCTCCTTCCTTCCTTCCTTCCTTCCTTCCTTCCTTCCTTCCTTCCTTCCTTCCTTCCTTCCTTCCTTCCTTCCTTCCTTCCTTCCTCTCACCCTCCCTCCCTCCCACCCTTCATTCCTTCCTTCTTCCCTTCCTCTTCTTCTCATCTCCTTCCTTCTTTCCTTCCTTCCTCCCACACTCCTTCCCTCCTTCCCTCCCTCAATCCCTTCCTCCCTCCCTCCCTTCCTTCCATTCCCCCTCCCTCTATCCCTTCCTTCCTTCCTTCCTTCCTTCCTTCCTTCCTTCCTTCCTTCCTCCCCTCCCCCCATCCTCCCTCCCTCCCTTTTCTCAAACAACGAGGCTACCAAAAGCCAGGTATCTCCCCCAGTCATAGGGGATGAAAAAAAACAATCCTCCCTATTAACTGGAAATAAATCGACAGCTACTTGAATGAATGAATATGTTTATTGTGGTCCCTGACTGGAATCACAAACAAAAGCACATGAAATATTAAAACAAAAACAAAAACAAGATAAAATTTAACAATCGGCGGTAGGTTGTCAGCGGTCCATCCAAGTCTGCCTAATTTTACAGACAGTATAACCAAATTCAGCCACGTTGAAGGAAAACCGAATTTAATAAGAACAACTGTACATTAAAAAGATCAGAATCGTTTTACCAAGTAAGGAGTCGTAAGGTGGGTCGGTAAATACGAGACTATGTATAGATAGTCCTTGACTTACAACAGTTTTTGTTTAGTGACTGAAGTTACAATGGCAATGAAAAAAGTTACAAGACTATTTTTTCACACATATGACCGCTGTATCGTTCCCATAGTCATCTGATTAAAAATTCAGAAGCTTGGCAACTGACTCGTATTTATGACGGTTGCTGTGTGGCTCATGTGATCCTGTTTTGTGACCTTCTGACAAGCAAAGTCAAGGGGGAAGCCAGATTCACTTAACAACCGGGTTACTAACTTAGCCACTGCAGTGATTCACTTAACCACTGAGGCAAGGAAGGTCATACAATGGGGCAAAACTCACTTAAGACATGTCTCGCTTAGTAACGTAAATGTTAGGCTAATTGATGTCATAAGTTGAGGACTGTCTGTATTGTATTTTCTTTTTTTATTTTAGAATAAAATAGAATAACAGAGTTGGAAGGGACCTTGTAGGTTATCTAGTCCAACCTCCTGCCCAAGCAGGAGACCCTACACCATTTCTGACAGATGGCAGTCCAGTCTCTTCTTGAAAGCTTCCAGGGATGAAACTCCCACAACTTCTGAAGGCAAAGCTGTTAGTGATAAGGTCTCAATATCAACCCATCCATAAATTACTACTCCTACTGGTCAAACCAGCCCATGGCCTAAAAGGACAGAACCAGTAGTGGGTTTCAAATTCCGTCGCTACCAGTTCGCTACCGGTGCGTAGAGACGTCCGGGTGGGTGGGTGGAGCCTCCCGCCACCACCGCTACCGGTTCGCCCGATTCGGGGCGAACCGGTAGCAACCCAACCACTGGACAGAACCCAATTTGCAAAGTTTGAGAAAATGATAGGAAACAGTTTGCTCTGCTAACTTTCCGTCCCTTCTTGTCAAAACGTATTCCAATTGCTTGCCTTTTTCCCAAAGAAGGGATGAAAATTATTGGGAAAAGGATTTATTTAATCTTCCTCTGGATGTGCCAAGCTTGCCTAACTGTAAGACATATGATCATCTTCTTTTAACGACCCCATAATACCTTGCGGGGTAGATTCTGGGCAACTGAATGGAGCTAGCAGAATGTTTACTGGCCGGATGCCCTTCCTGTCGCTAATGCAGAGTTTTTGTTCAGCAGATATATTCTCATTGTACCCAAAGAGTACGGGGTGGCGCAGTGGTTAGAGTGCAGCACTGCAGGCTACTTCAGCTGACTGCTAGCTGCAGTTCGGCGGGTCAAATCTCACCGGCTCAAGGTTGACTCAGCCTTCCATCCTTCCGAGGTGGGTAAAATGAGGACCCAGATTGTTGGGGGCAATATGCTGACTCTGTAACCCGCTTAGAGAGGGCTGTAAAGCACTGTAAAGCGGTATATAAGTGCTATTGCTATTGCTAAAGAGAGAAATATCTGCCTCTACCTAAGATCGAACTCACAGCCTCCTGATTGTGAGGCGAGAACTCCACCTCTAGGCCACTGCACCACTCCTGCTAGGAGACACATGATGTCCTTTTCGTTTCAAGTAAAGCCACACAGATCTTTGACGGAGTTAGTCTACCGTCGCCCATGCTTGCTAGTTTTAACATTTTTTTTTCCTCCGGATTTACACTAATAAGTCGCTCGTTTTTCTTCCTCTCTGCTCTGTAAAAAAAAGAAAAGAAAAACAGGAGTATCAAGATTAAAACAGGAGTCCAAGCAAGAATTTTTTCCCCCTGTGGCAACGTTTTAATTGCCTCTCCTAGCGAGGGCTGATTGCTGCAAAATTTGGAATGTTAATGAGCGAGGCAGGAGTCCCATTGATGTGCAAGAAACATTTATCTTAAACTTCTCTCCCTGGCTTCGTGTTTAGCCTAGAATGGTTAAGTTTGTTGATCAGGGACCTTCAGGTAGGCTTGGATGTAAATAAAATAAAATAAAATTGAGTTTTATGGCTGTCCCAACGGTGCTTTTTCAAGAGGCAACTGGACTTTCTTGGTTTTTCTTTGAAGACGTTTCGCTTCTCATCCAGAGCTGAAGAAGCTTCTTGGGTGAGAAGCAAAACGTCTTCAAAGAAAAACCAAGAAAGTCCAGTTGCCTCTTGAAAAAGCACCTTTGGGACAACCATGACCTGGATGACTGAGGATCTCCATAGACATTTATCTCTGAAGTATAGAATCTGAGATGATATGAAAATGTAAGAAAATCAAAAGCANNNNTTCCATCTTAACAGCAGAAAAAGAACCCAAGAGAAGAAAGGGCTGTGTCAGGGTTCCAAATAGCATCCAAAATTAAATCGGAGTCCGAGGCAAAGTCTTCCTCAAAGTCCCAGTTTATTAATAGAGCCATGTTGGCACATCTGGGAGAAACCCGAATCTGAAGCTCCAGGGTTTCTCCACCCAGTTGAAAGTTCAAGCCCTTGTCCCCACACCCCCAAGTCCATCACTTCGACCAATCTTCAACTGCCAACTTGGCAGCATCCACCCATCTCCTTCCGTGCAGGTGCAGGAGTGCGAAGACAAAGGATGACCTTGACTATCTAGAAGGAATTTGTTATGGCTACATACAGACAGCCCTCATGCAATTCCCCCTCCCAAATTCCCACAGCAAAGAATACACATTAAAATAGTATAAAAGTGTGGCAGGCCAAGGACCCCAACTAAAATGGCTTCGGCCTGACACAGTGATGGCGAACCTTTTAGACACCGAGTGCCCAATGCACGTGCACACATGCCCAAAACTGAAAGGTGCATGCGCAAACGCACACATGCGCAGACATGCACGCATGCGCAGCAGAGACTCGAAGACCAGCTGGCTGGCGGGAGGCGGGGCATCCCAACACCGGCAGCGTGGCAAGAGGTAAGATCTTTCTCTTTCGTGAACTTCTGTTTTGTCGTTTGCAGGGAAACAGAAGCTCACGAAAGAAACGCCACGGAGATCTGACCTGGGGCGACGGCGCGCGTGCCAGCAGAGAGGGCTCTGCGTGCCACCTCTGGCACGCGTGCCACAGGTTCGCCATCACGGCCATAGAGATTGAGCCTTATGATTATTGTAGCATTGACTAGGCAGCCAGGGCTCTCCAACAATTCATCACTCTAGATGTTAAGTCTCATTATGAAGCCCGTTTAAAATTTGATTTTGGATGCGGGAGAGAATGGGGGATTTTTTTAATCGGTGGGGCAGAGCAAGGCTTGGTGAATATGGGAATGAGGTCCGTTCGTGGGGGCTCAAGCTTGATTGTGTTGTTTAAGCTCGCGGCGTGTGGATCCTAATTTTGTGTGTAAGTCTGTACTTTGTGTTCGCTAACGCTGCTCATCCTGCAAAAGAAGGAACGGTGTTGTGGTATCCGTTTCAGAATGGATTTCTGGGTGTGGCATTGTTAACGTTGATAATGATGGCAAGATGGCAGAGAAGATCGTGAGCTTTCTTTTTCTCTTTCTTTTTCTTTTTCTCTTTCTTTCTCTCTCTCTCTTTCTCTTTCTCTCCTCCTCTCTCTCTCTCCATCCCCCTTCTCTCTCTTTCTTTTTTTCTCTCTCTTTCTCTTTCTTTCTCTCTCTCTCCCTCTCTCCCTCTTTCTCTCTTTCTCTTGTTCTCTTTCTCTTTCTTTCTCTCTTTCTCTCTCTTTCTCTCTCTCTTCCTCTCTCTCCCCCTCTTTCTCTCTCCTCCTCCCTCTCTCCATTCCCCTTCTCTCTCTTTCTTTTTCTCTTTCTTCTCTCTCTCTCTCTTTCTCTTTTTCTCTTTCTCTTGTTCTCTTTCTCTTTCTTTCTCTCTTTCTCTCTCTTTCTCTCTCTCTTCCTCTCTCTCTCCCTCTTTCTCTCTCTCTCTCCTCCCTCTCTCCATCCCCCTTCTCTCTCTTTCTTTTTCTCTCTCCTGTCTTTCTCTTTCTCTCTCTCTTTCTCTCTCTCTCTCCCTCTTTCTCTTTCGATCTTTCTCTTTTTCTCTTTCTCTCTCTCTCTCTCTCTCTCTCTCTCTCTCATCTTCCTCTCTCTCCCCCTCTTTCTCTCTCTCCTCCTCCCTCTCTCCATCCCCCCTCTCTCTTTCTCTCTCTCTCTTTCTTTCTCTTTCTCTTTCTTTTTCTTTCTCTCCCATTCCCTCTCTCCCTCCATCTCTCTGTCTTCCTCTTCCTTTTCCTCTATCTATCTCTATCTCTATCACTAGCTCTAGCTCTATCATCTCTATCTCTATCTCTCTCTGTGTATCATACCTTCCATTTACACAAAGTTTTGTGTTACCCCTTTCCATTGCTCTGTCTACAGCCTTCCCGACAGTCCACGTTTCTCACTAAAAAAAAAAAGCCTCAGGCACACAGTTTTCTGCAGAATCTTCTCCTTTGGCATTCAGGAGAAGCCAACGTGGCCATATATCCTTTCCTGCTCCCCAAAAACACCCCACCCCTCCTCAATGTCTTCTTTTTCTAGGAAAAAAAAATGAACAGCAATTTATTTTCCTTGCAAAACCGTGCCCTGCTTCGAAAACAAAACACAGGGGAAATGTTTGGCACAACCTGTGCTGTTGACTTGAGGATCCTTTGGAAGCACACTTTAGCAGAATGCCAATTAAAAAAAAAAAAAAACTTTTCTGTATTGATGGGTGAGCAATGCTATTACTCCATCTTTGTACTGATAGTCCTCGACTTCCGATGAGAAATTGAGCCCAGCATTTCTGTTGCTAAGCGAAACATTTGTCAAGTGAGGTTTGCCTCCATTTTACGACCTTTTTATGCACCTTTAAGTGAATCACTGCAGTTGTCGGTCACATGGTTGTTAAGTGAATCCGGTTTCCCTGTGGACTTTGCTTTGTCAGTAGGTCGCAAAAGTGGATCATGTGACACCCCCCCCCCCCGGGGACATTGCAACCATCATAAATATAAGTCAGTTGCCAAGCGTCTAAATTTTGATCACCTGGCCATGGGGATCAGGGATGGGTTCTAACTTATCTCGCTGCTGGTTCGCTTCCTCCCGCGCCGCGTGGCCGTGCCTAATGGGCACGTGCGCGCTTGCGCAGTGCAAAAAAAATACCCCCCCCCAAAAAAAGCCCAAAACACGATGGCGACGCATGTGCAGTGCCGGAAACTCGGCTTCTGCACATGTGCAAAAAAAAAAAAAAACCCCGGCAAAAAAATAAAAAAAAAAACTAAAAAAAAAAAGATGGTGGCGTCCACGGACCGGCACTGACCAAACCGGATCCGTGACGTCATCATGACGTCACCAGTGGGTCGCTACCGGTTCGGGCGAACCGGTCCGAACCGGTCCGAACCCACCTCTGATGGGGATGCTGCAACAGTCGTAAATGTGAAAAAAGGATCATATGTCACTTTTTTCCAGGGCCGTTGTAACTTTGAATGGTCACTAAACGAACTGTTATAAATCGAGGACTACCTGAATTTTCATAGTGGGGTTTAAATTGCTACAGAGACACACCCTGGAAAGAGAGATTTGTCCTATATATTTCCTTCAACTGGTGGAATAAACGTTAAGGATCAACTCCCAAATGCGAGGACCTCTTTCCGTGTATTTTACGGCATCTGATAGCTTGCTCTAACTGCATCATTTGGTGACCGTTCGAAGTTACAACGGCACTGAAGAAAGGGACTTAGGATCGTGTTTCACACTTATGACTGTTGCAGCATCCCCGCAGTTGCGTGATCAAAATTCAGATGCTTGGCAGCGGACTCATATTTATGACGGTTGCAGCACTCCCCAGGGTCACGTGATCCAAATTCAGACGCCCGGCAACTGACTCACATTTATGACGGTTGCGGTGTTCCCGGGATCACGCGATCCCCTTTTGCGACCTTCTGACAAGCCAAGTCAAGGGGGAAGCCAGATTCACTTAACAGCCGTGTCGCTAATTTAACAGCTGCAGTGATTCACCTAACGTTTAATGTCGCAAAACGGGGCAAAACTCACTTAACCGATGTCTCGCTTAGCAACGGAAATTTAGGGTTCAGTTGAGGGCGCTCCATCACTGGATGTTTTTAAGAAGAGTCTAGACAGTCACTGAACTGAAATAGTATAGGGGGCTGGACTAGAAGACCTCCAAGACCTCCCTTCCAGCTCATTCTATTCTATAAAGGTCATAAGTCGAGAACTACCTGTAAACTTTTCCCAAAGCTTCAGAAGTCCACTCATTACATTCCCTTTTCAACTTTGCTTACAGCTTCTTCTGGCCAACTTTTCCTTCCAACCCTCTGGGGAAAACTTGAGCAAAGAAGCCAATGAAAAATTTAGAGTGAGCTTGTATAAAACGGAATTGACTAAAAACCCTGCTGCAGAGGCGAGCTGGACCTTGAGAGTTACATCACCTTAAATAAATATTTTTAAAATGCTCCCCAATACAGCATTTCCCCCCTCCCATTTCCTTGCGGTGGGAGGAATCACTCAAAGGGGTATTTTTTTGGGAGACGTGTTTTTCTCCTTTGTGGAATGTTTTCATCTGTGCTTTTTTTAAATCAACTGTTTGGGTTGGACTTTTAAGGGAAACAGCTTTGAGATAATTCCGTAAAAAGGGCAGCGGTGAAGGAATGCTATCAATAAATGATACGGGGAAGGTTGTTGTTGTTTTTTTTTAAATCTGCTTGCAAAAGAGTTTCCCCGTCTAAAGATGGCTTCAGCTTTGCTGCAGTTTTGACCAAGTGGAAGGTCAAATTTAGTTCTATGAATCCTGAGAAATGTGGATAAGAAATTAAATCCGTTGAAGGTCGGATGATATTCACAAAGCAAAGAAGAAACTTAGACCAATTGGATCAGCTCCCTGCGGGGGGGGGGTTGTGGGCAAATGAAAACTTTTTTTTTTTATAAGACTAGAGATCTATCAGTTAATTCCTGTCTCAATTTCAGTCCAGAGGTGGGATTCAGGCAGTTTGGACCGGTTCGGGCGAACTGGTAGCGACCTGCGGGTCCGCCCACCCGCTATGCCATCCTATTTAGCCACGTTTTCTAAGCCGCGTGCATGCGTGCATTTTCGGTGCTGGGCGAACTGGTAGGTAAATTATTTGAAGCCTCTGAATTTCACCATATTTCTCTAAATGAATCCATGCTATTTCCTTTGCAATTCCGTTGACAATTTGGCAACTGTCATTGACAAGAAAAGTCGACGGGGTAGCCAGATTCGCTTAACAACTGCGTGACTAATTTAACAACCGCAGTGATTCACTTAACAACTGTGGGCAGAAAGGTCGTAGAATGGGGCAAAACTCACTTAACTGTTTCACTTAGCAACAAAAATGTTGGACTCAATTGCGGCCGTAAGTCAGGAACTACCTGTATTTGTTGTCATCTTTCTGTCTCAAGAACACACCCATTTTTAAACTGCTTTACTTTTAAACCACCAAACAGGATTGTTAAAAGATGATAGCTTTTGATGCTGAAAATTGCAATGTGTCTTTCGGGAAAGGACAGCCAGTAAAAATGTCCAGTTTTTTACAAGAACCGAAGAAGTTCAGAAATACTGCCGTTTGCTTGGCAGGATGGATCCTGAGATAGGTTGTTGAATTTTAAGAATGCTGGTTAGCTATGCACTTGCAAACATATTTTAATTGTGCACTGGGAAAAAAATGGCTTTTTTCCCTCCCCCAACACAACAAGTTACTCACTGCAGTAGTCTGAATATGGAGTTGGATTAGACAGCCAGATGTAAGTCAGATTCGTGAGGACATTGGCAGTAACATAACTTGCAGAATTCTTTAATTCTCTCCAAGCGATAATTAGGGGGGGGGGGAATGCTTCTCCGAAATTCCAATCTGGCTTTGATCTTCCACTGATTGTGGTTCCTTCCTCATGTTTCGCTGCATATTTATTCACGGGCAGGTTTATGCAAAACATACCTTCCTTTCTTTGTGGAATGCACCCACTGGAACAAAGCTGTTCCTTTAAACACTTTGCTGAATATTTCCTACGATAAAGGCATGCCAATTTGCTATTTACTGCTAGGCCAACGGGAAAATAATTGCATTGGAAGCTATTAAACATTGGCCAAAAAAAAAAAAAAAAAACAAAAAAAAAAAAAATCAAAAAAAAAATCTGCAGCTCGGTCCTGGAAATGGCTGATTATAATCTTATAATTAGATTAAAGACCAAAAATGACCAGTCTTGTTTAGTGATGATGCCCTTGGGGAGAAAATAAAGCCGGGCCATCTGGCTAACTAATAATAATAATAAAAAAATCTCTTGTGCTTCAGCTTAGAAGAACGATGTTGAGTTCGCCATGAATCAACAGAGATGCTGATGTAGAAGATAATGCAACATGTGTCTGCTTCCCAAACACCTCTCTTGACAGATGTGAGAGCCGGACCTCATCTGTTTATCCCATCTGCAATTAGCTAAAAATAAACAGTGTAGAAATTCACTGCAAATTGGAGGAGACAATGGGGCAGGGTACAATTTTGGGTGCTTCCAAAGCGTTTCTAAAAAGCAGAGACATCACCCTGCCAACAAAAGTGCGTATAGTCAAGGCTATGGTTTTCCCAGTTGCAATGTATGGCTCTGAAAGTTGGACCATAAGAAAGGCTGAGCGCCAAAGAATTGAGGCCTTTGAACTATGGTGCTGGAGAAGACTCCTGCAAATCCCCTGGACTGCAAGGCGATCAAACTGGTCAGTCCTAGAGGAGATCAACCCTGACTGCTCTTGAGAAGGCCAGATCCTGAAGAGGAAACTCAAATACTTTGGCCACCTAATGAGAAGGAAGGACTCACTGGAGAAGAGCCTAATGCTGGGAATGATTGAGGGCAAAAGAAGAAGGGGACGACAGAGAATGAGGTGGCCGGATGGAGTCACTGAAGCAGTCGGTGTGAGCTTAAATGGACTCCGGGGGATGGTAGAGGACAGGAAGGCCTGGAGGAACGTTGTCCATGGGGTCACGATGGGTCGGACACGACTTCGCAACTAACAACAACAAAGCGTTTCTGCTGGAAAGTCATCCCATTGTCCTTTTTTTGTCGTCTTCACTTTGGAGAAATGGTGAAGAAAAACTACAGCGGTCATCTATGGGAGTCACTGGCTCCCCTATTTAGGAAAGGAACATGAATAAGAGAACGGAGCATCCTTGGTCTTCTTAAGACAAAAACTGCCGTTGAGAAAAGAGCATGTCCCTCTTTCCTCAAGTATCTTGAGGGGCTTCCACAAAGAAGAGGGGGCCAACCTATTGTCCAAAGCACCTGAACAAGAAGCAATAGATGGAAGCTACTCAAGGAGAGAAGCAACTTAGAACTAAGGAGAAATGTCCTGACAGACCAATTGATCGGTGGAATGGCTTGCCTTCAGAAGTTATGGGTGCTCCAAACACTGGAGGGTTTTTTAAAAGGAAAAATTGGACAACCACTTGTCTGAAATGGTGTAGGGCAGTGATGGCGAACCTATGGCACACGTCCCACAGGTGGCACGTGGAGCCCTATCTGAGGGCACTCGAGGTGTTGCCCTATGTCAACTCCATCTGGCCAGCTGATTTTCGGCCTTCTTTTCGGCCGTTTTCGCTCTCCCCAGGCTTCAGGAAAGCCTCCTGTGAAGCCTGGGGATGGGGAAAACGGCCCAACGGCCCAACCGGAAGTTCACTTGTGTGCGTCACCCCCAGCCTCCTTTTCGCTGTCAGAGGTCTTCAGGAACTTCTTCGGCTCTGGCCAGTTGCAGCCAGGCCGCGCACCCCTCGGCCCATTTCTTCTGCAGCTGGCCAGGCTTTCCTGAAGGCCTTTGCAGCCGATAACAGAGCTCCAGATCGATCCAGAGCTCTGTTGTCAGCTGCAGAGGCCTTCAGGAAAGCCTTGCTGCAGAAGAAATGGGCCGAGGTGTGCGAGGCCTGGCTGCAACTATCTGAAGGTAAGTAGTAGGGCAGCTCCACTTCCGTTTCATTTCCGAACTTCCGATTGGCCCGTTGGGTCATTTGTCGCCATCCCCAGGCTTCAGGAGGCTTTCCTGAACCCTGGGGAGGGCGAAAAATAGCCCAACGGACCTACCGGAAGTCCGGAGGCTTCAGTGAGGCCTGGGCGCATGCGTGGGAGGCAGTGGGGGGTTGTGCGCATGCACGGGAGGGCATTGCATTATGGGTGTGGGCACACGCACGCACGCTATCGTGCGGGCGCGCACCCTTTTGGCACCCGAGCCAAAAAAGGTTCGCCATCACTGGTGTAGGATCTCCTGTACCATTTCAGACAATGAACAAAGGGTTAGAAGACCTCCAAGGTCCCTTCCAACTCTATTATTCTGTTACATCAGGGTTGTCTTCTGAGGTCAAAGAAACCTCTGTACTGGGCCACCAAGGCAGGTCAAGAAGGGTTAAGAGGGCAATGCCTCTTGTCTTGATATGTAATTCATCTTTTTCTCATATCAATCTCTTTAGACTAAAGAGAGCCTCCCCTAGCATTGGACCAAAGGAAATCTCTCCTTTGCGATAACAGATGGTTAGAAGGTGCTGTAGGGAGAATTTCGAGGGCCCAGTTCTTTTCATAGTTCCTGAATTCCAACTCTTCCTTTCTGTTTCTTCCGAAATCAGGGCAGTTCCTAAGAAAACAAATCAGTCAAGGTTTGTAAACTTGGATTGGATGGCGTTACGGCCAGAGGTGGGTTCCTCCCAGTTCGGACCGGTTCGCCCAAACCGGTAGCGACCCGCTGGTGATGTCACGATGACGTCACTGATCCGGTTCGGTCGGTGCCAGTCCATGGGCGCCGCCATCTTTTTTTGTGAATTTTTTTGTGAATTTTTTACTGTTGGGAGGGTTTTTTCTCTTCTGCTGCT
>QLTV01003997.1:238750-249975 GCA_003457575.1 Thermophis baileyi | reverse complement strand
CCCTGTTTTCCCCAAAATAAGACATCCCCTGATAATAAGCCCAATCGGGCTTTTGAGTGCATGGCAATAAGGCCAAGCGCTTATTTCAGGCTTCAAAAAAAAATATAAGACAGGGTCTTATTTTCGGGGAAACACGGTACTGGTAGATAGCCATCTTGCAGAATTAGAATTCACTATTCCAATTAGTATTACTGCTACTATTAGTATTATTGCTGGCGTATCCTTTCAGGGGGAAGGGTGTGAAATGTGTTTTATCTTGGCAGTTTCCTGTTTTAAAGATTTACAATGCCAGTTGGCTGCTCTCACCAAGAGCCTGGACTAACATTTTTTTTTTGTGTTGTTCTTTTTTTGTAAAGCTTTGTAATGAATTAGACATTTTGGCCTCAAGTTACGGATGTTCTAGTTGTCTGTTTTGGTTAGAACGGACACCCTGGGATTCTTTAGGCTAAGTAGCAATTGGCATTACGCTTCTTCCATAACAAATGTTTAGTGTCCAAAGAGAATGCTGTTTCCTCCAACCAATAGTGGACAAAGGACAATTTATAATTATGGTCACAGAAGCCAAAAAGCACAGCTCTCTTGTGCGAGTAAAAATGAAGTTACAATCTTGGGCCCAAACGCCGCGTTGCTCCACATTGTATTAGACGTTATTGTTGATTCTGCATTGGGACAACGATGATTGCATGTATCTTTCATTTTAGGTTGTACAAGGTCTGGACTGTTGTGTTAAGAGTCCTGTAAGGCTTTAAAACAATAATATGTTAACACATTCAGCTATTCCGAGACAGAAACATATAGGATTTTCTAAGCGTTCCAGCCTGGAACACTTTAAAAAAAATAATAATGCACAAAAGGTCATTTGAGTTAACATGATATTCTTGGGAACAAGGACTCAGCAGTGTTCTGCAAAAAACATGTGTACCCAGCAGTGAGTAGAGAATTGCACTGCTTTCAATGAGAGCTTTCAGTACTTTCTCTGACTGCTTTCTGGACTGAGCAAGGCGGCTTCATCTTCAATATCTGTCTTAGCTTCCCCTAATTTTCCGAAATACTCTGGTTTTTATCGAATACCCTTCGACAATCGAAGTTATCTTTCAGCGGGAATGGAGCTATGGGAATAGCAGAGCTGGCCAACCCATGGAAGATGCAAGCTATTAAATCAAGAATCAATGGGCTTAAGATTTGAATAATAAATGCCTTTTCTTGTTCTTAGATAGCAGGGTGGAATCATTGTGTAGACCCTTTGAATAGTAAATGTCCTGTTCTTAGATAGCAGGGTGGGAAATCCTGAAATAAAAGGGGAGAGAGATGAAAGTCTCCGTGAAACATGGACAAGAATGTGGGGGATAGTCTACATTCTTATTGTCCATCTGTACGTGTGAGCCCATATGGTTTTATGTTTAAGTGTACTTTACTAGTGGATTAAGGGGCAAAAATAACCCTAACTCTCAAAGAAAAAAAGAAGAAGAAATGATCGTGGCTTATAGACAGTGTATTGATACTCCCTTCTCAATTCAGGAAAATTAGAGACTGGACATTGTCAGCAAATGGAAGTTTCTCGCTATTACCTGGCGCAACTTTTGTAACTTTTGGGAGAGAGGGAGAGGGAGAGGGAGAGAGGGAGAGAAAGAGAGAGAGTGGTGGTTTTCTTGCAGACATTTCATTACCCAACTAGGTCACATCATCAGTGCAAAAGGAGGAGGAGTAGGAGGGGGACTGTGGGGTCCTTGGTGCTCTCAGAGCTGGGTGGTTTTTTTGCAGACATCTCATTATCCAAGTATGTAACATCATCAACATCAGGAGGAGGAGGAGGAGGACGAGGAGGATGAGGAGGGGAAGGAGGAGGAGGACTGTGGGATCCTTGGTGCTCTCTGAACTGGGTGGGTATTTTTGCAGACATTTCATTACCAAACTAGGTAACCTCATCAGTGCTAAACATCAACCTCTCAGCTCAGAGCACCAAGGATCCCACAGAAAGTTAGTTTAATTTAGTGTGTGCTGATTGAAAGAGGTTTTTTTTTTTTTAAATCAGCCTCTGATCTATGGAATGTTGAAAGCATGTATTGGCTTTTGCAACCAAGCAACCTACGCATTCCATAGAACCCCCAAAACACATTCAAAGCAATACCGTTTGGGTACTTAAAAATGCATCCTCCCCAGAAATCTACTTACCTTCCCTACTGGTTCAGAAGCGCTCGCCCCGCTCACGCACGGGCTTTTTCACCCTCTGCGCATGCGCAGAATGCTTTGTGCATGCACAGAGGGTAAAAAAACCCAAAATGGCAGCGTCTGGGTGGGTGGGCGGAGCCTCGCGCTGCCGTCGCTACCGGTTCTCCGAACCACCGGCAGGCGGCGCTACTGGTACACCCGGACCGGGCCGAACCGGGAGTATTTCACCTGTGATCCTCCCTCCGCCCCCGCTAAGAAGCAGGGCAGAGGCGTGGCTGTATACGGCACCACATACATGTAAATCTTACATCAGGAGAGAGATAATTCCCCAAGGGCGAGCTGCTGATTAAATCTAGTTGGATTTTAATGCTCCCTTCTGTGAAATCCAGAAACAAAGGTTTTGTTTAGAAAGCAAATCAGGATGACAAGCCAGACGTGGGTATCAGCTCGGGATTGGCACGATGATGAAGGAGATTAGAACTCCAGTAGCATCAAATTTATGTTCCGAGGACGTAGAGGTGGAGTTATACAGAGCCAGTTCCTTATCTCTCCAACAGCTTTCCTGTTCATTTCCTCAGAGATAAGGGGCGGGTAGCCTGCCCCCTGTGCACACACACTGTTGATCATTTAGAAAGATAACCAGAATTCGGGCTGGGAGGGAGGAGAAAACAAACTTTTTCTCTTTGTATGGCAGATACAGCCAAGAGATGTTCTCTCGAATATATCTACACAGCCTGATTGCTTGCTTTAACAAAATAACAGAGTTGGAAGGGACCTTGTAGGTCATCTAGTCCAACCCCCCGCCCAAGCAGGAGACCCTACACCATTTCTGACAGATGGCAGTCCAGGCTCTTCTTGAAAGCCTCCAGGGATGAAGCTCCCACGACTTCTGAAGGCAACTTCTGTTCCATGGATTGGTTTTTCTCACTGTCAGAAAATTTCTCCTTATTTCTAGGTTGAATCTCTCCTTTTATCAGTTTCCATCCATTATTCCTTGTCTGGCCTTTGGGTGCTTTGGAAAATAGCTTGACCACCTCCTCTCTGTGGCAGGCCCTCAAATATTGGAAGACTGCTATCCTGTCTCCCCTGGTCCTTCTCTTCACTAGATTAGCCATGCCCAGTTCCTGCAACCGTTTATCATATGTTTGAGCCTCCTAATCATCTTGGTTGCTCTTCTCTAGAGTCTCAACATCTTTTTTATAGTGTGGTGACCAAAACTGGATGCAGTATTCTAGGTGTGGTCTTACTAAGGCTTTATAGAGTGGTATTAACACCTCACGTGATCTTGATCAAATCCCTCTGTTAATGTAACTTAGGATTGCATTGGCTTCTTTGGCTGCCACTGCACAATGGTGGCTCATGTTTAATTGGTTGTCCACTAAGACTCCAAGGTCCCTCTCACTGTTACTGCTATAAAGCTTTGCTCCAGCTTTGCAAAGGAGACCATTTTAACAAAAGAGGCAATTGGAAACTGTCAGGGATGTCTTTCCATTTGCAGTTAACCATGCCTGGACCGCTGAGTCTAATTACAACTGACTCTGTTCTCTTTTGAAAACCTCCAGTTTAACCCATCAATATATAGTCCTCGACTTAAGACCACAATTGAGCCCAGAATTTATATTCCTTGCATGCAGCTGGCCATTTGCATTCTTTTAGAGAGTCGTTGAGGCCACTTGGAGGTTTATCTGTGTCCTCTAAAAGGATGCAAATGACCAGCTGTCTGCAAGGAATGTAAATCCTTCCATTCCCCACCATCCAGTCAGAGCTGAAGAAGCTTCTTGGATGAGAAGTGAAACATCTTCAAGGAAAAAACAAGGAAGTCCAGTTGCCTCCTGAAAAAGCACCTTTGGGACAACCATGACCTGGATGGCTGAGAATCTCCATAGACTCCTTACTTCTAGGTTAGAAGAGTTCGCTCCTTGGAGAAAACCCTCATGTTGGGAAAGATGGAAGGCAGAAGGAGAAGGGGACAGCAGAGGATGAGGTGGTTAGACAGTGTCATCAATGCAACGAACATGAATTTGGGCAAAGTCTGAGAGATAGTGTGTTGTGGACTGCCAGCGACCAGCAGAGCTGGCAGCAGACTCAGACAGTGAGGAGGTTGGGGAGGAACATGGGCCAATCCTGGAGTCTGGGGAAGGCTCTGATGAGTGCTCTGTGTCGGAGGCAGAGATGGGGCCATGGCCGTCCGACAGTTATCAGCTACCTTCGGAGTCGGAGATAAGTGGGGCTGAAGAACAGCTGGAGCCTGTTCCCGATGTGCGCATGTGCAGAGCTGTCAGGAGAAGGGAACAATTAAGGAACAGAGGTCGACTCGGGAGTAAAAGCACAAGGGGACGCTGAATGGCCCCTCCCATAGGGAATAAATAGGAGCGAAAGGGGAGTGGTGTTTGCAGGAGACAATTAGTTCATTTATTAGTGGGAAGATTTGCTTATCTGGGTTTGGGCCTCACAGAGACTCTTTGCCAAGTATTTCATTGTACAGCGTTGCGCCTGGAAGCTATCGGCCTGGCAACTATCCAAGGACTGATAAGGTCTGTGGTTGCAATTCACCCTTGAAAGACTGTTTGCCGGGACTTTGCTGGATGTGAATGCTAGGAATACACATTAGCCAAATAAAAAGGGGTTTTTTCGGGACAAGGAGTCTGTTTCGTGATTTTGTAAAGCCTAGGTCAGAACACAGTGGACAGGAGGGCCTGGTGTGCTGTGGTCCATGGGGTCATGGAGAGTCAGACACAACTTAGTCACTGAGCACCTGGTGAGCATCTCAAGATCTTTTCCAAGCTTAAATTTCACGTCCCTTTTAGCTGAGCGGTGTCGGCCTCGAAATACATTGTCACAACTAAAATGGCTTTTATTTGCGTTGTTCAGTAAGAGGGATGGCAGAAAGCTTTCGGAAGGAAGCAAGAGGAGATATCTCAAAGGGTCAGTTGGTCAGTGGCATGTGATTTCCCCAGCAACTTGCCTCAAAGGAAGGCGGATTTTAAGAGGGGGAAGCGGAGAAGGATGCCCATCACAACTTTATGGCTAGATGTTGAGTCTATCTTTTAAGAATGCATTTCTAAAGCCATCCTCCGTTCGTTGCAGAATGAATTCAACGGCATCCTTCTGCGTTCATCTTTGCAAAGGTGGACATATTGTCAGGGCACGTAGGTAAAATTTGTGCAAAGCTTGCCTCTTGAAAAATAAACATTGCACTGACGATGGGGGTGAAAACCTGCTAAGCCTGTGTGGTATTTTTTTCTTATTTGTCGGCAGAATAACTTATGGCTTGCTCGTTGTTTGTACAACCTGGTGTTTGTATTTCTCTGTTGTTTGTTATGAAGATTTCTGGGGCTGTTTGCCTAAGTTATGGAAACAGACAGACCTCGGAACAGCTGTGTTAGTAATAATAATACTGGTTTGGGTACGCTTCGAACAGTCTCTTTTGCTTGCTCACTCTCCCTCGGTTTATTTTTTTTCCTCTCAGTAACATTCCCATGGTTTATAGCTCTGCTTCCTATTCTTCTTTTTTTCATCTTGAGATCCCGATTTCCGTTTGTGAAAATTAGATTGAAGGAGAAGAATCCGTTCGAAATGGTTTAAAGAAACGTCAGTAGCTATGCAACGGAAGAAAATCAGCGTTGGAACACGGCTGAATTTGCTTCTGAGCTTTTACGGTTCTTGTTAGACTTGGCTAGCTTGGCTTCCTGATGTTTCTGCTCTTTTGTTCGGGAACTTCGTCCAGGAATCTGACACTTCTTTGGAGATTTCACTTTGGCTTTGAACAAACTTGTTTCGTGTCCTTTGGATGTCTGGAGTATGGTGCTTATAGTCCTGGAAACCGCGAATCATAGGAGACCAACCTGCATGACTGAGCATGTAGTATGCTTTGTTCTGAAATTCAAATACATCAAGAGGCAAACAAGTTCTCCTGCTCTATGGAGTCTTACATTTAATGGAATAACAGAGTTGGAAGGGATCTTGGAGGTCTTCTAGTCCAACTCCCTGCACAAACAAGAGACCCTATACCAGTGATGGCGAACCTTTTCGGCACCGAGTGCCCAAACCGGAATGCATGTGCATGCGTGCGCACTGGAGTACCGGAAACCCGAACACCAGTTGGCCGGCATGTGCATGTGCACCGGCCAGCTTGTCTTTGGGTTTCTGGTGTTCCGGCGCGTGCAAAGACCAGCTGGCCACGCACATGCGCACATGCGCATGCCGGAAACCCGAAGACCAGGTGGTCGGCACGCGCATGCACACCGGCCAGCTGGTCTTTGGGTTTTGGGCGCTCTAGTGCACGTGAAGAGCAGCTGGCAGGCACACATGTGCCCACAGAAAGGGCTCTGCATGCCACCTCTGGCATGCATGCCATAGGTTTGCCATCATGGCCCTATACCATTCTGGACAAATGATTGTCCAATCTCTTCTTAAAACCCCCCAGGGATGCAGCACCCACAACTTCCAAACTGTTCCACTGATTATCCCAAAGGTGCTTTTTCAAGAGGTCCTACCATCCAGTCAGAGCTGAAGAAGCTTCTTGGATGAGAAGCGAAACGTCTTCAAAGAAAAACCAAGAAAGTCCAGCTGTCTTTTGAAAAAGCACCTTTGGGATAACCATGACCTGGATGACTGAGGATCTCCATAGACATTTAGCTATGCCAGAGCTGAAGAACCTTCTTGGATGAGAAGCAAAACGTCTTCAAAGAAAAATGTCCAGTTGCCTTTTGAAAGAACCATGACCTGGATGACTGAGAATCTCCATAGACATTCAGTCCCAAAGGTGCTTTTTCAAGAGGCAACTGGACTTCATTTTTCCTTGAAGACATTTTGTTTCTCATCCAAGAAGCTTCTTCAGTTCTGACTGACTTCCATCCTCAACCAGAACTGAAGAAGCTTCTTGGATGAGAAGTGAAACGTCTTCAAAGAAAAACCAGACATGTTCCACTGATTTAAGTGTTCTCACTGTCAGGAAATTTCTCCTTAGTTCTAGGTTGCTTCTCTCCTTGATTAGTTTCCATTCATTGTTTCTTGTCCTGCCTTCTGGTGCTTTGGAGAATAGGTTGACCCCCTCCTCTTCTTTGTGGCAGCCCCTCAAATATTGGAACAGTGGTATCCTGTCACCCCTAATCCTTCTTTTTGCTAGACTATCAATCAATCAGAAGGGACCTTCAAGGTCATCTAGTCCAACCCCCCGCTGAAGCAGGAGACCCTGTACCATTTCAGACAAGTGACTGTCCAGTCTCTTCTTAAAAACCTCCAGCGATGAAGCACCCACAGCTTCTGACAGCAATCTGTTCCACTATTCCTGCAACCGTTCTTCATATGTTTTAGCCTCCGTCTCTCTAATCATCTTTGTTGCTGTTCTGTGTACTCTTTCCAGAATCTCAGCCTATTTTTATATACATCTTTCTTTATACATTTCTCTCTCCCTACATGTAAGATTAGGTTTAGGGTTTAAAAAAAAAATCATCCTTAAAGGAGAAGAAGGACCAAGATGAAAGATGCAGGGAGTCATCGACACAACCTCCCATGTGAGACTGGTATGATGTCTCCAGGATCCGTCATACCTGGCCTTTTTGATGGAGACCTTGATTTGAGTACATATCTACTCAGAATGACACTCTCAGGCCCCAAGATCCAAGAATGATGCATGGAGTTTTTTGAGAGTAGTTTCCTTTACAGATAGTCCTCGAGTTTGTTTAGTGACCGTTCGAAGTTACAACAGCAAAAGTGACTTATTACTTGTTGTTTTCCACACTTATGACCATTGCGGCATCCCCATGGTCATGTGATCAAAATTCAGACGCTTGGCAACTGACTCATATTTATGACGGTCGCAGTGCCCCAGGGTCACGTGATCCCCTTTTGCGACTTTCTGACAAGCAAAGTCAATGGGGTTAAGCCAAGTTCATTGAACAACCATGTGACTAACTTAACAACTGCCATGATTTGCTGAACAAGTGTGGCAAGAAAGGTTACAAAATGGGACAAAATGCACTTCTCTCAATTGGCAAGAGAAATGTTGGGCTCAGTTGTGGTTGTAAGTTGTAAGGTTGTAAGGCAGCGGTGAAATCTACTTACCTTCCCTACCGGTTCGGAAGCGCTCGCTCCGCCCGCCCGCGTGCTTTTTCGCCTGCGCTCCGCTCGCGCACGGGCTTTTTCACCCTCTGCGCATGCGCAGAACGCTTTGCGCATGCGCAGAGGGTAAAAAAACAAAAACAAAATGGTGGCATCCGGGCGGGTGGGCGGAGCCTCGCGCTGCCGTCGCTACCGGTTCTCCGAACCACCGGCAGGCGGCGCTACCAGTACACCTGGACCGGGCTGAACTGGGAGCATTTCACCCCTGTTGTAAGGTAAGGACTACCTGTATTCTTCTACACCTACAGACAGAATCTTGCCAGACTAAAGCAATTATTTTCATAACCACAACTATACTCGGGGAAAGCCATTGAATGTCTGACGGTCCATTTGACCATGATAGAAATTGAGAGTGAAACCCAACAAATGTTGGAATGGTGCAGCTGAGAATCTCTTGTTTGTTTCTACCGCATGGTAGAATTTTACCATGGTAGAACGTTACCATCAAACTTTACGGAAGAGGGTTCAATCCCCACACCTCTCTGCTGTCCCGTTTCTCCTTATTCAAGTAGAAATTGTAGAGGGAAGTGATCCAAAGGTAGTTGATTTAAAACCTGGGTTATTACCAGAAAAGTAGCATTCTGCTCTTAGAATTATGGAACAGCTTTTGCAGCTGCACAATTACTAAAGAGAATTCTCTATAGCTTGCATTCATATTAAAGAATTGGCTTGCTATTTTCTCTTGCTTTTATGGGTAGCTTATTGGGTTACATTTGGAGTGGAAATTGAAGGGGCTCACATGAGATTCCTCCGAGGTTTCCCCCCACCCCAAACTTGCATTTCAGCATTTGGGGGAGTGGCGTTTGCAACAGGAAGGCCCTTCTGAGGCTGTTCATATTCATTACTGTGCTGGTGGCATATTTTGTCATGCTTGCAGCCGATCTCTTGAAAGCAATTGGCTTTCCCAGTGAGTTTGCAGACAGGGAGCAATAGCTGGTCTTTATTGCTCATCTTTTGCTTCTGGTGCTTTGAGTTATGGGGTCACTAAACATCAAAATTGCATTTCAGGATGTAGCAGCTGCCAGTCAGTATTGAACTGGATAAGCTATGCTGCGCTAAGATCCTTCTTCTCCTTCTCCTTCTCCTTCTCCTTCTCCTTCTCCTTCTCCTTCTCCTTCTCCTTCTCCTTCTCCTTCTCCTTCTCCATCTCCATCTCCTCCTCCTCCTCCTCCTCCTCCTCCTTCTCTTCTGTGTCTCCTTGTCTTCTCCTTCTCCTTCTGCATCTCCTTCTGCATCTTCTTCTGCATCTCCTTCTCCTTCTCCTTCTCCTTCTCCTTCTCCTTCTCCTTCTCCTTCTCCTTCTCCTTCTCCTTCTGTGTCTCCTTGTCTTCTCCTTCTGCATCTCCTTCTCCTTGTCCTTCTCCTTCTGTGTCTCCTCGTCTTTGTCCTTCTCGTCTTGTCCTTCTCCTTCTCCTTCACCTTCACCTTCTGCATCTCCTTGTTCTTGTCTTTCTCCTTGTCCTTCCTTCTCCTTTTCCCTGTCCTTCTGTGTCTCCTTGTCCTTCTGCTTGCCCTTCTCCTTCTCCTTCTCCTTCTCCTTCTCCTTCTCCTTCTCCTTCTCCTTCTCCTTTTCCTTCTCCTTCTCCTTTTCCTTCTCCTCCTCCTCCTCCTCCTCCTCCTCCTCCTCCTCCTTCTCCTTCTGCATCTTTTTCTCCTTCTTGCCTTTCTCCTTCTCCTTGTCTTTCTCCTTCTCCTTCTCCTTCTCCTTCTCCTTCTCCTTCTCCTTGTCCCTCTGCCCTGCCCCCCCTCCTCCTCTTTCAGCCTCATGTGAATTGAATGCTCTAATCACATTCCTTTAGGCAGGATTGTGCTCCCAGCATCAAAATTGTTAGGAGAAAACATGGGAAAAAAAGAACATTTTGCTTCCTGCATTGAACTACAATAATTCATTTCGTTTCTCTTTCCAAACACAATCCTCTCCCAATTTTTAAAAACTCTGGCTGTCACATTCTGGCTCTTTTTTTAATTTTATGACTGCAACATGCTCAATCCTGGATATTTACCATCTTGATTTGGCTCATTTGCCTGTATCCAAAACATTTCTGCCAAAACGATTCTCATTTATTGATGTCTCACATTTCTGGCTGCAGAGCACCAAGTCCCTTGAGTAGCTGACAATTAAAAATTAAAACAGATCACTCTACAGATAAAGTCATGCAAGCATAAACTGTAACAAGACCAACATTGCTAACATGCAGAAGTTACGGAACATTGTGGCTTCTCCGACTTCGATAAATACCTGAATACATTAATGTCTAAATGGAAAGCTATGCAAATGAGGAGGCTTCTACAACTGGGTGCAACTATTAGAAGGAGAGTTCTTGTGTTGTGATGATGGATTGATGCACATGGTTGGAATTCTCAGGTATGTGCGAAAGAGACTGACTGAGGTTTTGCTCACCTAACCATGGTTGTCTGATGGACCATGGTTGTCATGCAAGAAATCATGGAGCCACTCTAAGATAAGCCAACCCCATAACCATTATAGAGGACAGCCTTGTTGGTTTCTGGTAGGTCAAAATCAGAAGAGTAGGACTAACAAATACTATTCTAAAATAGAACCTTTTCTGATCTTCAAACTCACTTCATCAGATATTTATGCTCATAATTGTTGGTGCTCTCTGAGCTTGGTGGTTTTCTTGCAGACATTTCACTACCCAACTAGGTAGCATCATCAGCACTAGAAGGCAGTAGGGATTGCGGAGAGGAGGAGGAGGTAACAACTTGGTAACATTATCAGGGCTAGTAGGGAATAGGGATTGCTCTTATTTTTATATACTAGTGGCTTGCCCTGGGAGTGTTCTTGGTAGTTCCTTGATTAGGCTGTTGTTTCCTGTTAGTTTATTTGTCCTGATGGTTCCTTGACTGGAGTGTTGTTTTCTTGATTGTTGGTCTGGCGTTAATCTTGATGTTAATATCTTCTCATCTGGGTG
>QLTV01003997.1:191825-205656 GCA_003457575.1 Thermophis baileyi | reverse complement strand
ATTCCATTCCTCTCTCTCTCTCACTCTCTCTCATTCTCTCTCTCTCTCTCTCTCTCTCTCTCTCTCTCCCTCCCTCCCTCCCTCCCCCTCTCTCTTATGTGAAGAGAAATGCAATAGAATTCAAATAGCAGTCCTAGAATTAGCTCATCCTGTCACCAACCTGTTTGACGGGCAGCATCAGTGAAAATTTCTTAAGGAATGCTGCTTTTGTCTCAGAAGTGATGGAAGAAATATCATAAGCAAACAAACAAAACCCTCAGTGAGTATTTATAATGAAGGGAACTGTAATTAAGCAGGTGGGGTGGGAGGGAGATAGGAAGCAGCAAGGCGACTGAATGACACATTTTGTTTAATCCAACACTTTGTGTGGAAAGACTAATTAGTGGCTTTAAATGTTTTGACACAAGAAGCCCAAATAATCATCATAAAACATATCAGACATATGCCCAGGACCTTGAAATGACAGATGACAAACTGAGAAGTGACAGGTTGCTTTCTCATGCTAGGGAAATCGTTGAGTTAATGGAAGAATTACAGCTTCTGAAATCCACTCCACTTCTGGAGAAGGGAAGCCTTCCAATTTATCAAAGGCAAAACAAACATTAATTGCAGCTGGCTGGTAAATTCTCCAACCGCCTTGACCTTCATTGAATTTTAATCCCAAACAGATAAGATTTACTTCTGCGCACACAGAGGAAACAACACAATTAAAACCTCAAATGACAGCCAAGATTATGGCACTGAGGGGTGGGGGGGTTGGGGATGCGCAGGGTAGGGGCGAGCAGGCACAATGACAAAAAAAAATATTGATTCCTTTGTGTTTTACATTGCAGACATAATGAGCAAGGGTGTGCGTGGCATGAAATGGGGGAGATGTGTGTGTGTGTGGGGGGGTTTCAAAGCGGGAAGGAAATGGTGATGCTTCAGAGAAGCTGACAAATTGTTTTAAGGACTTGGAAGTGTCTGTGGAGATTCTCAATCATCCAGGTCATGGTTATCCCAAAAGTGCTTTTTCAAAAGGCCACTGGACTTTGTTTTTCCTTGAAGAGGTTTCGCTTCTCATCCAAGAAGCTTCTTCAGTTCTTCAGTAGGCAACTGCACTGTGTTTTTCCTTGAAGAGGTTTCGCTTCTCATCCAAGAAGCTTCTTCAGCTCTGGCATAGCTAAATGTCTATGGAGATTCTCAGTCATCCAGGTCATGGTTGTCCCAAAGGTGCTTTTTCAAAAGGCAACTGGACTTTCTTGTTTTTCCTTGAAGACGCTTCGCTGCTCATCCAAGAAGCTTCTTCGGATCTGAGGAAGCTTCTTGGATGAGAAGCAAAACATCTTCAAGGAAAAACAAGAAACTCCAGTTGCCTTTTGAAAAAGCACCTTTGGGTTAGGACTTGGAAGAACTGAAAATTGGAAAGTCTTGGGTCTTTCAGGTTTTAGATGAAGCAAAATCCAGGCAGGATTTTGAGTAGGGCAAGGCACCCCTTCCCCTTAGTAGCCTGGTTGCTCACATGTTGTCCATGATTTCCCTTATTACCCTTGGTTGATGCTTCAATGTAGCATCGTTCATCAGCCTGCCTTCCCCAGTTATTTCTTGCACTTTCTCTTCCTTGCTGTTCTAAGCTGCTTCCATATATCAACATGGCTTACCCCACTGGGACATCTCTCCAATCTGCTCAGTGTCTTCCCTCCCATGTACCCATCTTGGCTTTCTTCCTGTCCCCCAACAATTTTCACATGAACAAAGCATTCCTATTTCAATCCACGCATGGACCCAAGTGCCAGAATCCAATGTTTTTTTCATTTAGAAGTAAACTTGGGACATGAAGACCAATCTCTCTTCCTCTCTTCCTCTCTCTCTCACTCTCTCTTCTCTCTCTCTTCTCTCTTCTCTCTCTCCCCCCTCTCTCCTTCTCTCTCCTTCTCTCTCTCCTCTCTCTCTCCTCTCTTCTCTCTCTTTCTCTCTCTTTCTTTTTCTCTCTTTGTCTTTGTTTCTCTCTCTCCTCTCTCTTTCTCTCTTTCACTCTTTTCTCTCTCTCTTTGTCTTTGTCTCCCCCCTCTCCTTCTCTCTCCTTCTCTCTCTCTCTTCTCTCTCTCTCTCTTCTCTTTTCTCTCTCTTCTCTTTTCTCTCTCCCCTCTCTCTCCTTCTCTCTCTCTCTTTGTCTCTCTTTCTTTCTCTCTCTCTCTCTCTCTCTCTCTCACTCAATCACTATTTTTTTTAAAAAAGGATGGAGGATACACACCACTGTTAAGCCTCGCGGTGATGTTGCTGACCAGCCACCATTTTGAGGGGAGAATTGTTTTGAAATGAATGTGTAATTGTTTTCTTCTCATGTATTACCAGAGGTAATTTAAGCCTTCTAAATAATTTTGCTCCAAAGAGAATTGTGCCACCTAATGAAAATCCCATTTCCAAAAAGCAAATACGGTGTGGGTTCTAATTGACTTAATCCAAAACAAGCTGCAATGCTCTGAAATCAGCAAGTCTCTCTCTCTCACACACACACACACACACACACACACACACACACACACACAGGGAGAGGGAGAGAGAGAGAATTATTTTCCCTATCTGCTCTTGTTTGATTTAATATAAATGTATTTTCTTTCAAAAGAGAAACGGATTTGTGAAGAAATTATCACGGGTAGAACTGTGCCTTTGCTTAGAGAGAAGGTGACTAGCTGGGGATTAAAAATTAATGAAAAGGAAAGGAAAGAATAGTGAATTACTTCCTCCTTTGCATGACACCACAATGGGGCAGAAATATATGTATTCCTTTTTTTAAAAAAATCCTGTGATCTTCTAGAGACACTGTTCTCTTACAATGACTCCAACTCTGCTTAAGGAAAGAATCTGAATACATCCATAAAGTTCCACTAACAATGGTTTTTAATGGAATGGAATGGAATGGAATGGAATGGAATGGAATGGAATGGAGTGGAATGGAATGGAATGGAATGGAATTCAGCAAGGTTTCTCTTCTGTACCCCAATTTGCTCTTCTAGGAGAGGGAGAGAGAGAGGGAGGGAGGGATATAGAGGGAGAGGGAGAATGAGAGAGAGAGAATGAGAGAGAGAGAGAGACAGAGAGACAGAGAGAGACAGAGAGAGAGGAGAGGGAGAGAGAGAGAAAAGAGTAAAAAAAACAGACACAGAGAGAAAGGGAATGAGTGAGAGAGGAGAGAGACAATGAGAGAAAGAGAGGAGAGAGAAAGAGAGAGAGAGAGGAGAGAACAAGAAACAGAGAGGGGAGAGAGAATGAGAGGAGAGAGAGAATGAGAGAGGAGAGAGAAAATGAGAGAGAATGAGAGAGAGAGAACAAGAGACAGAGAAAGGAGAGAGAGAATGAGAGAGAGAGAGAATGAGAGAGAGAGACAGAGAGAGAGAGGAGAGGGAGAGAGAGAAAAGAGTGAAAAAACAGACAAAAGAAAGAGAGAAAGAGAATGAGTGAGAGAGGAGAGAGACAATGAGAGAAAGAGAGGAGGGAGAAAGAGAGAGAGGAGAGAACAAGAAACAGAGAGGGGAGAGAGAATGAGAGGGGAGAGAGAATGAGAGAGAGAGAGAGAGAGAGAGAGAGAGAGAGAGAGAGAGAGAGAGAGAGAGAGAGAGAGAGAGAGAGAGAGAGAATGAGAGGGGGGACTTCCTGTCTTTTCCCCCCTTTTCAAAAGCAAAATAAATACAAGTGTCCTTCCTTGAAAGAAGTTTGGCTTTTCATTTGTCTTTAAAAGCGTTGTCTCTTGACAGGGACACCAAGTATGCTAATACCTTCTTGCTAGTCTCTCAGTCAGAGGCATTACGGTGTTATTCCTCTGACTCAGGGGTGAAATGCTACTGGTTCAGCCCGATCCGGGCGTACTGGTAGCGGCGGCTGCTGGTGATTCGGAGAACTGGTAGCGGCACCCGCCCCGACGTTGCCGTTTTCTTGTTTTTAACCCTCTGCGCATGCGCAAAGCATTCTGCGCATGCGCAGAGGGTGAAAAAGCACGCACGACGGTGGCGCGCGCTTCCGAACCGGTAGGGAAGGTAAGTAGATTTCACTGCTGCTCTGAATGTATTAAAACAGTTTTGTCTGGCATCATCTTCTTCCTTCAAATGTACACACACACACATCAGGTTGCCTCCTTGGTTAAACGTTCTACTGCTCTCTCTCTCTCTTTGTTTTTTTGGTTTTTTTTTTGTTTTTTTGCATTTCCTTTCTGCTGCTTAGACTAGAACCTCTCTAAGGTAAGGTTGGACATCCCAGATGGCACGTGTCCATCCAAATCCTGAAGGTTGGCCTCTGAAGTTATCAAGAAACAGGAACTGGCCAAAGTCTTGAAAAATAGATGAGGAAACCGTTGGAAAGACCTAATCTTTAAGAGACTGGGCAGCCACTGATCTGAAATGGTACAGGGTCTCCTGCTTGAGCAGGGGGTTGGACTAGAAGACCTCCAAGGTCCCTTCCAACTCTATCCTGACTGACACTGCAGTTTGTGGTTGCTCTTCCTAGTGATGTTAATTCCAGTTGCCCACAACTGTCCAAAAAGAGTCAAACTGTGTGTTGCAGTTTCCAGGTTAAGGAGCAACCTCTTCCCCCCCCCCTTTTTTAAAATATATACAGTCCTCGACTTACAACAGTTTATTTAGTGACCGTTCAAAGTTACAACGGCACTGAAAAAAGTGACTTAGGACCATTTTCCCCACTTTTGACCGTTGCAACATTCCCACGGTCATGTGATCAAAATTTGGTTGCTTGGCAAATGGTTCGTATTTATGACGGTTGCAACGTCCCAGGGTCGTGTGATCCACTTTTGCGACCTTCTGACAAGCGAAGTCAATGGGGAAGCCAGATTCACTTAACAACCAGGTCACTAAGTTATGAACTGCAGTGATTCACTTAACCGCTGTGGCGAGAAAGGTCGTAAAATGGGACAAAACTCACTTAACAAATGCCTCACTTAGCAACATAAATTTAGGGCTCAATTGTGGTCGTAAGTCGAGGACTACCTGTATGCTTCAAAGGTATGGCTCAGAGCACATTTCTGCAGTGGTCATATGTCACAGATCGAGGAGAACTGACCTCACACTCACTTTGGGACTTCATCTCTTAGATTTCCCAATGAGTGTATGAATTAAAATCCCACCCCCATCTGGAAGCATCTCCAAATATTGGGGAGTCTCCTGTTGTGAACAAAGAGGGAAGAAAGTAGAAAGTTACTAAGGCCGAACTTGTCAGACCTGCCCCAATACGATCCCTTAGGAAAGAAAGACCCTTGACTCCCATTTGGTTAAAGCAAAGGGTTCTTTTACTAAGGATTATTGGTTGCAGTAAAGTTTAAGCCAGATCTGAAATCTCCCGCGCTTGCTAGATACAAAAATAAGGCGTAGGTTTGCCCACAGCCCATCCCTCCCCTGCGTTACCAGTTCTTTTCCAGCCAACTGGAGCTCACCAAGATGTTTTGAGAACTCTGATTATTTGGGGGTAACCCACATCTTTCTCAGGGTGCCTGGCCGTGGGATGCTAGTATGATCAGAATCTGCCGCTCTGGTCCTTATCACCTGTCATTCCCCCCCCCCAACCTATTTCCTATCACGTACTTCTTCTTCTTGTGCCATATCTGTCATCAGACATTGGCGATCATGTTGGCGATCCTATGTTTATCAACAGCCGCATGAAAAAGTGCTGTTGCGTTTTATCCAAACCAGTCCCTTAGATTTTGAAGCCATGATGTCCTTCTTCTGCCTGGACCTTGTTTGCCTTCAATCTTTCCTTGGAGGATTAAGTGAAGTCCTATCATGTACACACAAAGCTTTATTGCCCTTTGATCCTCCCCCCTTTGATCCTTCCCTCCCCCCTCTTCTTTTGATGGCAGGATGCCTGTGAGACACCAAACTGAACCAGGCAGGGCCGACCGAACTCAAAATTAATAACATCCATGGTGCGTTCAAGGAATGTGCAGTCTTTAGACATTGTTTGGAAAGTCCTTGTCCTAGATAAGTAGCCCCCAAAGACCCATTCTGTATGATTAAGCAATGAGCGTGGCCTGTCATGTCCTCAACATCCATCATCATTCATGTCTGCAGTGAGCTTGTCAGCGTTCTCCCGGTCATCAAAATTAATTATTTGAACTTGGCGACCTCGTTCCCATGACAGGAGGAGACTCCAAAGCTGACACCAGACTCTTCAGGAATGACAAGTGCCTGGCCCGGCCCAGTGGAGAAGTGACAGTTGCAGTAGGCAGAAAGAGCAAAGGAAGAACCGCAACTGAGGCTCCGTGGTTGTTTGTTGTTGTTGCTTCCTACCTAGAAACTGAAAGTTGGACCATAAGGAAGGCTGAGCGCCAAAGAATTGAGGCCTTTGAACTATGGTGCTGGAGAAGACTCCTGCGAGTCCCTTGGACTGCAAGGCGATCCAACCAGTCAGTCCTAGAGGAGATCAACCCTGACTGCTCTCTAGAAGGCCAGATCCTGAAGATGAAACTCAAATACTTTGGCCACCTAATGAGAAGGAAGGACTCACTGGAGAAGAGCCTAATGCTGGGAACGATTGAGGGCAAAAGAAGAAGGGGACGACAGAGAATGAGGTGGCTGGATGGAGTGACTGAAGCAGTCGGCGTGAGCTTAAATGGACTCCGAGGGATGGTAGAGGACAGGAAGGCCTGGAGGAACGTTGTCCATGGGGTCGCGATGGGTCAGACACAACTTCGCAACTAACAACAACAACAACAACCTAGACTGGGGGAAGATGGGACATCTTCAATCATCAGACCTCAGTGGTGGAGCTGAGAAGACTTCCAACCATGCCTCTTAGGATGGGGAATCACAATTCTTTTACTTCCCCTCTACTCAAGGATGGTGGTTAAAAAAAAGGGGGGGGAGAAATAGCACAGCAATAATTTGAGGAATTAAGTGACCAAATGTCCATCATCTTCTGGTATGAAAAAAACGCAAGAACATCTCACTTTCAGCCTTCCACACTAGTCATGTCGTAACTGCTGAGTCTGTCAGGACCAACCAGGGAGAGGAACTGAAGCCAAGCTAATGAGAGAAGAAACCTGAGACCACCTCGAATCCAAGGCCAGTCTTAGGAGAAAGCAAAGTTATCATGTATTTTGACCTAAGGGTCAGTGATGTAAGAGAAGAGGTAGAGCCTAGAGGGGGAGTCAAGCAAGTCATCAGCCTAGAGTCGTTACGTTGTCACAAGCGATCCAAATTCAGCCCCTCTTGAATTCCATTCACTCTTATCTAGGACCCATTTAGTGCTGATCCTTGGTTGACCACATTCTTGTGTACAGGTAGTCCTCGACTTAACAACAGTTCATTTAGTGACTGTTCAAAGTTACAACAGCACTGAAAAAAGTGACTTTATGACTGTTTTTCCCCACTTGTGACCTTGGCAGCATCCCCATGATCATGTGATCAAAATTCAGATGCTTAGCAACTGGTTCATATTTATGTCCGTTGCGGGTCATGTGATCCCCTTTTGCGACCTTCTGACAAGCAAAGTCAATGGGGAAGCCAGATTCACTTAACAACCAGGTTACTAACTTAACAACCGCAGTCCTTCACTTAACAACCGAGGCAAGAAAGACTGGAGCAAAGCTCACTTAACAAATGTGTCACTTAACAACAGAAATGTTGGTCGTAAGTCGAGGTCTACCTCAGTGGTGAAATCCAATTTTTTTTTACTACCGGTTCTGTGGGCGTGTCTTGGTGGGCATGGCAGGGGAAGGATATTGCAAAATCTCCATTCCCACCCCGCTCTGGGGCCAGCCAGAGGTGGTATTTGCCAGTTCTCCGAACTACTCAAAATTTCCGCTACCGGTTCTCCAGAACCTGTCAGAACCTGCTGGATTTCACCCCTGGTCTACCTGTATAGACTTGAGCAATGAATCTTCTAATTGGAACTTAACATGTGGTCCTGATTCTTCATGCCTGACAGGTAACTTTGGAATGGGACAGAAGTTTTGCATGTAATAATATTAATCTTCTCCGTCCATGACATAAGTTTTCAGTGTGGTTGATTTTTGTGTCATACTCTGATCTGGGGGGGGGGGATGAATTTATGTTGGTCGGTTGCAAGAAAGCACATTTTAAAATCATGGCTTATCGTTGTGCACATTTTAGGCTTGTTTTCAAACATGTTTGGTCTTTTGAATCCATTATTTTAGATTATTTCTGGTACATCACTGGAGCTTTTAAGAAGAGACTAGACAGCCTTTTGTCTGAAATGGTATAGGGTCTCTTGCTTGAGCAGGGGGTTGGACTAGAAGATCTCTAACTCTGTTATTCTATTATCTATCTGTGTGGCTGGATATTGCATAGAACATAGAATCATAGGCCTGGAAGGGACCTTGGAGGTCTTCTAGTCCAGCCCCCTCCTCAAGGCAAGAGACCTTATACCATCCCAATCACATGGTTGTCCAGTCCATCCTGGTCAAATGGTTTTCCAATCTAATTTTTTGAAAATTTCCAGAGATGGAGCACCCACAACTCGGGAGGCAAGCTGTTCCAACTCATCTTAGTGTCTAAGTTGGATCTCTCTTGAACAAGCTTCTATCTCTTGCTTCTTGTCCTGCCCTCGGTGCTTCTATCCTTTTTAGCTATAAAAAGGCATATTGGAAACCGTATTATTGTCATTCCCTTCCCTTAAATAGATCCCATTGCAAACTTCTCCTAAAACAGCTTCTTGTTGACAGAAAGTCCTCCTTTGGAAAGGATGGGGTTTTGGAGAAGAAAGCCAGAGAGACCTGAATGAATAAATGAGCTGGAAGGGGCCTTGGAGGTCTTCTAGTCCAGCCCCCTGCTCAAGCAGGAGAACCTATACTATTTCAGATAAGTGACTATCTAGAATCTTCTTAAAAACATTCAGTGATGAAGTGCCCATGATTTCTGGAGGTAAGCTGTTCCACTGGTTAATTGTCCTCACTGTTAGGAAGCATCTCCTCAATTCCAGGTTGCTTCTCTCCTTGATGAGTTTCCAACCATTGTTTCTCGTCCTGCCTTCTGGTGCTTTGGAGAATAATTTGACCCCCTCTTCTTTGTGGCAGCCCCTCAAATACTGGAAGACTGCTATCATGTCGCCTCTAATTCTTCTTTTCTTTAGACTAGATTGGAAACTAGAGTCCCTTCCCTTAAATAGATCCCATTGCAAACTTCTCCTGAAACAGCTTGTTGTTGACTAAAAGCACGCTCAATCCTCCTTTGGAAAGGATGGGGTTTTGGAGAAGAAAGCCAGAGAGATCCTTTTGGAAATGGCAGGGCTTTGAAAGAGGTGCGGTGTGTTTCACAGAAACGAGACTCAGTCACAGGAGAGGGGAGCCTTCTCCTCGCACGCATCCCTCCAGGCCTTTCGATCGCTGTATGGAAAGAGACACCTGCTGCATGTCTATGTACGAGTCTGAAAAAAGAAGAAAACCAAGTTCTGAAAACAAGCCCAAGGCAGTGAATTAAACTTTCTGCTCTGCACCTCGGCGAGTTGAAGCTCGGCGGAAAGAAGGGAAAGTTTTAGAAGCTGAGTAGCTTTTTGCAGACAAGTTAACTTCCCCACCTTGAATTATCTGTGCCTCGGTTTCTAAAGTTCAGGCTTCGAGAATGGATAGCTCCTTCTTCCACTTCTCCAAAGCGTCCCTCTGGTTTTTCAAGACATCTGCACAAAGCGATATATCAACCAGAGAGAAGAAAATAAACCTCCCTTATTTCAAAAAGGTTTTCTGACATGGTTTCAGTAAAAGAGTAGTTGCTCGGTATCTAATTCACACAGGATTTGGCAAACCTGCAGGTTGCCTGATGATACGCTCTTATTGGCTGGAGGGATCTAAGCAAAAGCATGCTGTACTTATAGATTTAGCAGGATCTATAGGAGAAGGAGAGGGGAGTGGTGCGATGGCCTAGATGTGGAGCTCTCACCTCATAATCAGGAGGCTGTGAGTTCGATCCTAGGTAGAGGCAGATATTTCTCTCTCTGGGCACAATGAGAATATATATCTGCTGAACAAAACTCCGCATTGGCGACAGGAAGGGCATCTGGCCATTAAACACTCTGCTAGCTCCATTCAGTTGCCCAGACTCCATCCCGCAAGGGATTACGGTGTGGTTAAAAATGATGATGATGATGAAGGAGAGGCAGAGTCAAGAGAGGAATCAGCCTAGAGTCCTTACGTTTCCACAAATAGTCTAAACTCAACTCCTCTTGAATTCTGTTGATTCTTATCTAGCACCAATTTAGTGCTGAGTATTAGTTGACTAGATTCTTGTGTATAGGCATGAGCAATAAATCAGCGTAACTGGAATTTAATATGGGGTCCGAATTCTTCGCGCTTTACAGGATCCCATATAAAGTAGACCAAATAACCACATTTTGATTTATTCCAAGTTTGATTGTTGTGCGTCCTCGGTATTTCAGCTCCCCTCTTCTCCTTTTTTCAAACATCTTACCATGTTTGCTTCATTGCTGTCCTTACCAAAGTCTTCCTCCTCTTCTTCATTTTATGATAGGCTGCCCCTCTACCCACCTATGGATAAAATTTGGGCATTCATATGAGACATGAAATCTAACCCTTGCAAGAACTTTGATGCAACTTAGGAACGTGTCATGTCAGCCATGATTCTCACGGTTGGGTCAAGATTCGTGGTTTACAGCCATAATGTCAACTCGCAAAACATCCCTGGCCTGCTCTCGAGTTGTCATAGGCCAGGGGGGGATGGTAAACTGGCGAAAAGGCACGGCAGCCAAAACAGAAGCGCATTCCAGACATATCTCTCTCAAGGTTGTCTCCCAGGGTTACCTACAGCGGCCGGAGGGGAGTGATCTCTACAACCCGCGAAATTGCTCCGTTGGCGAATGTGATTGATGACACACCCTGGGGGGAGAAGGGAAACAGGGTCATGGTTGGGGTGTAAATTACGTGGGGTCAGAGTTGGCTTCACCTGGAATGTGCCGACATGAAGCTCCTAATAAATAACAATTTCTTTTGAAGCTTGGCTCCGAGGCTCATGATTTATCTGAACTGAATCCTTTGGCCCCATGTATGTTTTGGGAAATGACACCTTGGAATCTTGTTGATAATCCTAGCATATATATTTTTTCCAACTTTCCCTCTTCCTGCTCATGATGCTGGCAGAAATGTAGTTTCGGATGGGGTTGAGGACACAGCTGCGTGCCCCGCCTGAGAATTTCTACTGCTGCTAGTCTTCCTTTTCTTAGCTTCTCCTTTTTTTTCTCCCCTGGGAAGGTCTGCCCGTCACAGCTTGCTGCTAACTCCATCCTACAAGGAGGTGTTAATGACTTTTTAACACTGTATAAAGGCAGATTGGCATGCTGGATTGAAATTCCATGTTCTTTCTGGGTTTTAGGGACAGGGCTTTCTATTATAGTACAGAGGGGGAGCCGACACCATCTCTCCTTCTTACTCTGTGCACCATTTGGAAGCTTCAGGTTTTCTCTCAGGTGCAAGAAACCCTTCTTGCTTACTGTGGCTCCCTACGGATCTTCACGTCTTCTGCCTAGGTGAAGAGGTCTTGTTAAAACCTACCATGGGGTTGTTTTGCATCAGCCTGCGAGCAGCTTTTCTGTTCTTCCTCAATTGCTACTCTTCTGGTCTTGGCTTCTGTTGGAAGAAATGTCCATCTGGGTTCCGTTCCAAGTGGGGAGAAAGACACTGGAAACATGGAGACTGCTTGAAAAGATGGTTTAATGGTGGACAGGATCACATGGTTTTGAGGTCCTGGGCAAAAAAGCACATGGGTGAGAGAGAGAGAGAGAGAGATTTATATCCTCTGTTGGGATTTGAATTTGAGCTTGTATTCTGATTGGTTGTCAGACTTCCATGGGGCCATGCAGGGGTAACTTTTGCTGGATCTTGAGTGAGGGTATTTGCTTATGAATAGACCTAGCTATCTCTTTATCTCTTAAGTGCTGACATCTGCTGTGGGCTATTGAGGAGGGTGGGGGCTATTAAGAGTGAGTCTGCTTCCTGCCTAAAAAAACATGTTTCTCCATTTTCTCATCCAGGGAAATATAATATTCTGCCTTTTTAATATTTCCCAAAATATTTCATTTTTTTCTAGGAGAGGGGTGGGTGCTAACTTCCTACACTTCAAAACAGTTCTTAAGAACAACCGTGTAGATGAAGAGCCACCAATTCAAGTAACCTATCATTTGATTATCTCATGGCAGAATTACCACGGAATATCAACTGACAGTGGCTCTAGCAATAGGCAAAATAGGACGGTTTGGAACTGGAAGGAAGAGCTAGCAAAAAGGTATTGGAGGAGAAAGATGTGGTGTGTTTGGGATACTGGTCCATCACGTGTGTTGCAAAAACCGTTCAGATTGGTGTTGGTACTTCCGAATGAAAGCAGGCCACCAAAGAATGTGGTGTCATGAAAGGCGACACCAGCCAGAGCACAAAACAACTCACAGAAATAGTGCAAGATCGGAAGATGTGGAGAGACCTGGCCCACAGAATCACCAAGAATCGGACAGGACTGAATGGACGACATCATCGTCGTCATCATCATCATCATCATCATCATCATCATCATCATCATCATCATCATCATCATCATCATCATCAATTTGGGAATGTTCTATTTCACACCATGCATTTGGCACTCCATCTTAAGGCTATTGCAGTCAATACACTGGGATTTTTTCATTGCATCCTTCTCTCCCTCTCTCTTCCTCCCTCCCTCCCTCCCTCCCTCCCTCCATCTCTCTCTTCCTCCCTCCCTCCCTCCATCTCTCTCTCTTTCCCTCTCTCTCTCTCTCACTCTCTTCATCTCTGTCTCTCTGTCTCTGTCTCTCTGTCTCTCTCTCTGTCTCTCTGTCTCTCTCTCTCTCTCTCTCTGTCTCTCTCTGTATCTCTCTCTCTCTGTGTCTCTGTCTCTGTCTCTGTCTCTCTCTGTCTCTCTGTCTCACTGTATCTCTCTCTCTCTCTCTCTCTCTCTCTCTCTCTGTGTGTGTGTGTGTGTGTCTTTGTCTCTGTCTCTCTCTCTCCCTCTCTCTCTGTCTCTCTCTCTCTCTGTCTCTCTCTCTCTCTCGCTCTCTGTGTGTGTGTGTGTGTGTGTTTGTCTCTCTCTCTCTCTCTCTCTCTCTCTTTCTCTCTCTCTCTCTCTCTGTCTCTGTCTCTGTCTCTGTCTCTGTCTCTCTCTCTCTCTCTCTCTCTCTCTCTCTCTCTCCCTCGAACTTCATGAGTTCTACTGGGCTCAAAAGCTTGCTCACCCCTTCCTAAAACTTACGAACTGAGTAGCTTCTAATAATGGTCTATTTAGACTTGCTTCCTTGACTCCTACAAAAGAGGAATGGTGTGTCCCAAGGCTCTTCTGGAAACAGAAGATAGTAAAAAAAAAAAGAGTGTTATGGTCTTTCCATGGGTCCATCTCAACAACAACAGGACCCGCAAACCCTACACAGGTCATCCTCATTTAGCAACTGCTTTATTTAGTGACTGTGCATAGTTATGACAGTGAAGAAGAAGTAACTTTGCGAACAGTCCTTACATTTTAAAACCTTCACAGGTCTGTCAACTAAAGTAAGACTGAAGTAAGATCACTGTCAACTTGCAAAGATTTCAAGTTGCCATGAAATGGAGGGGGGGAGAGCTGAAGGAGTGGTTGACTGCTCTAACTGAAACTACATTCCACAAATGTTTCTTTTACTGATTGTGTCCTAGGCTACCGGAGTCAGAAGGAGGGGTGTGGGGTTCACAACCCGCCAACGTGATTCATTGGAGAATGTGATTTATGACATGTCCAATGAGAAGGGGGGAAACAGGGTCATGAGGGCGTGCAGCCTATGTGGACTCAGTTCTGGCTGCATCGGAGTATTGCCGAAATGTCGCTCCTAATAAATCTTTATA
>QLTV01003997.1:155481-173975 GCA_003457575.1 Thermophis baileyi | reverse complement strand
TTGCTCTTCTAGGAGAGAGAGAGAGAGCGAGAGAGAGCGAGAGAGAGAGAGAGCGAGAGAGACAGAGAGGGAGAAAGAGAGAGAGAGAAAGAGAGAGAAGGAAAAGAGAGGGGGAAACACAGAGAGAGGGAAACAGAGGGGGGGGGAGAAGGGGGAAGAGAGAGGGGGGAAAGAGAGAGGGAAGGAAAGAGGGAGAGAGGGGAACAGAGAGAAGGAAACAGAGAGGGGGGAAAGAGAGAGAGAAAGGGAAAGAGCAAGAGGGAAGGGAAGAGAGAGGGAAACAGAGAGAGAGGGAAACAGAGAGAGGGGGAAAGAGAAAGGGGGGAAAGAGCGAGAGGGAAGGGAAGAAAGAGAGGGAAAGAGAGAGAGGGGGAAAGAAAGGAAAGAGAGAGAGAAAGAGAGAGGAAATGAGAGAGAGGGAAGGAAAGAGAGGGGGGAACAGTGAGAGGAAAACAGAGAGAGGGAAAGAAAGGGGGGAAGAGAGAGAGGGAAATAGAGAGCAAGAGAAAACAAGAGCGAGAAAGAGAAAGAAAGAGAAAGAAAGGAATAGAGGCATCTCATATATCTGTAGATGAATAGGTATTTTTACCCAAAGCTTTCCATAAAGGATGAATATATTTTCTTCCCGTCGGCAACTTGTTCCTAAGCCACAATGACACTTTGGAGACACCTCAATTCCAGAGCCTTGAATAAGTCTCTGGACGGCTGATTTTCCTCCCAAAAATAGGAAGCTACTTTCTCCTATTTTTCTCCTTCATATTCCCCTGCTTCTTTGTAACTTTCATCACCTGGAGCCTGTTTTGCCAACCCTGCCTTCAAATCTTTCAAATAAGCACTTTGTAAAACACGGACTTGCATATTTTAGTCAGACAGGTTATCATCCTGTTAGGATTTCGGTCCTGTCTTCTTCGAAATGAAATTCGGTTTTTATGATGAAGCTATATGGAAATTGACCTCTCTCTCTCCCCCCCCCCCCTTCCCTCTCTGATTATTTTTTATTCACAGCAAGTGGAAGAACTTTCAAGACTTCCCATGGCAGCTGTAATTCTGGCCTCTTGTGCATATTTCGTATCTTAGGAGAGCTTTATCTAGTATTAAATTAATGCCTTTTGTGTATACGGTTGGCATAGTACCTAATAGAGACATAAAAAAAAATATAGAATTTTTTCTTCTTTTTTTGCAAAACAAGCTGATTTCTTAGGCACCGGGCTGAACCATGGACCTCGGGTTAAAATAGCTTTGCGATGGTGGTGAATATCTGGAGCTCGGGTTGAGGATGAGGGTGGAGGTTGTGGGTTGGTTTCTGAACGTTTCGTTACCAGGCTGGGTAACATCTTCAGAGGAATTTAGGGGATGTCAGTGTTGGCGTTTTTCTGCTTATGAGGGCTTTGTGTGGTCAGTAGCAGGGGTGGGTTCTAACTTACCTCGCTGCCGGTTCGCTCCCTCCCACGCCACGTGGCTGCGCCTCGTGGCCGTGCGCACGCTTTGCACGCGCACGCATGCGCAGTCCAAAAACAAATTTAAAAAATCCCCCCAAACAAAAGTTGAAAACAAGATGGTGACGCATACGCAGTGCTGGAAACTCAGCTTCTGCGCATGCGCAGAAGAAAAAAAAAACCCGAAAAAAAATAAAAAAAAAATCCCCCCAAAAATAAATAAATAAAAAATTTAAAAAAAAGATGGCGGTGTCCACGGACCGGCACCGACTGAACCGGATCCGTGACATCATCGTGACGTCACCAGCGGGTCGCTACCGGTTCGGGCGAACCGGTCCAAACCGGGAGGAACCCACCTCTGGTCAGTAGGTATTGTGATGTGGGGCTGGATTATGTCAGGTGAGAGTCTTGTGATGGGTCAGGTGTGGGTCACGTCAGGTGAGAGTCTTGGGTCTTGGGATGGGTCACATCAGGTGAGGGTCTTGCGATGGATCTTGTGATAGGTCAGGTGTGGGTCACGTCAAGTGATGTGTCTTGTGATGGGTCAGGTGTGGGTCACATCAGGTGAGGGTCTTGTGATGGGTCAGGTGTGGGTCACGTCAGGTGAGAGTCTTGAGTCTTGGGATGGGTCACATCAGGTGAGGGTCTTGCGATGGATCTTGTGATAAGTCAGGTGTGGGTCACGTCAAGTGATGTGTCTTGTGATGGGGAGGTCATGTCAGGTGAGGGCAGAGGTGGTATTCAGCCGGTTCGGACCAGTTCGGGCGAACCGGTAGTGGCGACTGTGGGTGCCGCCCACCCGCCCGGATGTAATGCCGTCCTATTTAGCCATGTTTCGGAGGCCGGGCACATGCACGGAAGGCCGGGTGTATGTGTAGAAGGCGTGTGCGCAGCGAGCGTGCAGAAGGCCGGGTGCATGTGCGCGGCGAACCGGTGGCAAGAATATGTGAAACCCACTGCTGGGTGAGGGTCATTGGGAGGTGAAGTGCTGGTTGGGGCGGGGGGTTGGATGGGTTGATCAAGGGTCGGGTGCCATTGCTGGTTGGTTATGCGGTTGATTTGAATTCTCAGGGATTTGTAAAATAGCTTTCTCTCCCAGAATTTGGAAGGAAGTAGGTTTTTTTAAAAGTGGGCATACAGAATTGTTAGTCATCGATTCTTAATCAGAAGTACAGAATTCCACTTTATCTAGAATATATCTATCTGCTAAGTCCATAAATATCAGTAGGCAATCAATTGCTTTGAATTATTTAATTTATTAACAATTAATCAGTGGAACGGCTTCTGGGTGCTCCATCACTGGAGGTTTTTAAGAAGCAATTGGACAGCCATTTGTCTGGAATGGTATGAGGGCTCCTGTTTGAGCAGGGGGTTGGGCTAGAAGACCTCCAAGGTCCCTTCCCACTCTGATATTCTGCCACTCTGTTATTCTGCTATTATTATGTTCTTCTCTGAATCTGTATAATGCTGGCCATCAATATTTGGAGATTAAAAGCGTTAGTTTTACAGTACTGTAATGAAATACTAAACAGCAATGTTTACCTTAAACCCTATCGGATAGTCACAGTTTTTATAGTTCTCACTATTATTAAAAACAAAGAGCAAAAGCAAGGATATCTGTGTTGGCCTCTGAGAAAAATCCAAATAATATGCCCCTTGGGGTTATTTTTATGATTGCACCGTTATTCTTATTTGGGTATTCGTGTTATTATTCTGCCTACTGCTGTACCAAAATTAATGAACAGTGTTTTGGAGAATACAAATGTTGACAAAAAGCAAAGAATTGAGAAACCCAATGCAGTTTTTGAAGCTTTGATTTTTAAACACACACACACACACACACACACACACACACCCTGTGACTGCACTTAATGTGGTTTGCAAAGAAAGGTTTAATTTGGATCCAGTAAGCGTGCTCTAATTACCTTTAAGCAGGACAATTTGAATTTTGCAGATACATGCTTAGAGTGAGTGAGCTCCTTGTCAAATCTCTACACTTTGTCTTCTGATAAATGAGAGTATTTGCACTGATGCACTGGGTTGGCAAATCAATCAGAATAGAGCTGGAAGGGACCTTGGAGGTCTTCTAGTCCAACCCCCTGCTCAAGCAGGAAAACCTATACCATTTCAGACAAATGGTTGTCCAATCTCTTCTTAAAAACCTCCAATGAGGGAGCACCCACAACTTCTGGTGGTAAGCTGTTCCACTGGTTCATTGTCCTTACTGTTAGGAAGTTTCTCCTTAATTCCAGGTTGCTTCTCTCCTTGAGTAGTTTCCATCCGTTGTTTCTTGTCCTGCCCTATGGTGCTTTGGAGAATAAATTGACCCCCTTCTTCTTTGTGGCAGCCCCTGTAATACTGAAATACAGAATAGAATAGAAGAGAATAGAAGAGAATAGAAGAGAATAGAAGAGAATAGAAGAGAATAGAAGAGAATAGAGAATAGAATAGAGAATAGAATAGAATAGAATAGAATATATCCGGAATGGAACGGAAGAGTAGAGTGGAATGGAATGGAATGGAATGGAATGGAATGGAATGGAATGGAATGGAATGGAACGGAACGGAACGGAACGGAACGGAACGGAACGGAACGGAACAGAACAGCAGAGTTGGAAGGGACCTTGGAGGTCTTCTAGTCCAACCCCCTGCTTAGGCAGGAAACCCTATAGCATTCCACACAAATGGCTTTCCAACATCTTCTTAAAAACTTCCAGTGTTGGAGCATTCACAACTTCTGGAGGCAAGTTGTTCCACTGATTAATTGTTCTAACTGTCAGGAAATCTCTCCTTAGTTCTAGGTTGCTTCTCTCCTTGGTTAGTTTCCATCCATTGCTTCTTGTCCTGCCTTCAGGAGCTTTGGAGAATAGCTTGACTCCCTCTTCTTTGGGGCAGCCCCTGAGATATTGGAAGACTGCTATCATGTCACCCCTAGTCCTTCTTTTCATCAAACTAGACATACCCAATTCCTGCAACCGTTCTTTATATGTTTTAGCCTTTAGAATAGAATAGAAGGACCTGTTTCCGATATAGAAACAGTGGTGTATTGCTTTACAGGAGGAGAAATGCTTTCCAACCACTCCCATTTTGGGGTGGAGAACCAATAGAGGGAACGCTTCTGAAGTCCTCTTTTCCTTGTTTTTTCTTTAGGGTGGACTGATTGCTCTCCTTTTGCTGCTGCTGGTGTTCACCATAGCCTTGTACGCCCAACGGCGTTGGTACAAACAGCGCCGGGTCCCCCACAAGAGTGCCAGTTCTGAGGCCACCCACGAGATCCACTACATCCCCTCTGTGCTTATCGGCTCCCAGGGTAGGGAGAGCTTCCGCAGTTCACGCCTTCAAGGTCACACCTCGGTCATCGGCATGCCCATCCGCGAGACCCCCATCTTGGATGACTACGACTACGAGGAGGAAGAAAACCCTCTGCATCCGGAGCTCGGCTACCGAGATGGCGAGTTTGGGAGTCAAACCGGGGTGCCCCTGGACAGCACGGGCAGGAGCGGAGAGAAACTCGTCTACGAAAAGAAAGGTAAGTTGACTTGGGTTTCCCATGCTTACCTTTGGTTGAAAGCAGGACCAGTATGGGGTTTTTGGAAGAGGAGCAGAAACATAGCTGTCTGGATGGGCAGCTTTCCCATTAAATGGATGCAATTGTCAAGAGTGAAAGATAGGCAGCTATGTGCCTCTTTGTTTCAACTTCATTAGAGTAAGTGGGGGGAGATGTTGACTACAAATGGGTTAGTTTGGAGAAACGAAACATCTGTCTTTCCACGGGAGCTTGGGAGACTCTGGAAACCTTTCAAGGACATATCAACAGGTGTGAAGTAGAAGGCAGATGGTTCCCATAATAAAGAGAACTTGTTTTACATGGTCTACGTGGAAGCCTGGGGGTTGGGCTGGGAGATTCATTTGTTTAATATTGTGAACTGGTTCCTTAGAAATTCAGAGTTAGTTTTACCTCGCCATGTATTCAACAAGCATTGAGCTTTTCAGAACTGAAATGATCCTGGACTTTTTATTTGGATACTCAGACTGGATGTTGACAGCAATGGAGTTGGCGCACGTTAAATTATCGGTCTGCAGAACTTGCCTAGACTCCCAGAGTCTGCTAAAGAACATCTGGAAGGCTACCTTCCAAACTTCCATTTGTCTGTAAATATATTTTAAAAGCAACCCTCTTTTAAAGGCTGGAGGTGTTTCAGAGAATGGCAGCTCTGCAGAGAGCCAGTCTTAAGCAGCTTGAAGTCTGCCGGAGGGCTATCTTCCAAATTTCTACCGGTCTGTAAATATAGTTTAGATGCAGCAGTGTTCTTTTAAAGACTGAATATATTTTGGAGAACGGTAGCTCTTCAACAGGCTACAGAAACTCAGCCTTCAGCAGCTTGGATTCTGCTGGTGTGGCAAAGGCCAGCTAGCAAGACGTGTAAAAAAGCAAAAAAAATCAAGAAAAAAGAAAAGAAAAGAATACTCTGGAAAGAATGCAGAGAAGCTAGCAACAAAGATGATTAGGGGACTGGAGGCTAAAACATATGAAGAACGGTTGCTGGAATTGGGTATGGCTAGTTTAATGAAAAGAAGGACTAGGGGGTGATACGATAGCAGACTTCCAATATCTCAGGGTTTGCCACAAAGAAGAGGGGGGTCAAACTATTCTCCAAAGCACCTGAAGGCAGGACAAGAAGCAACAAATGGAAACTAACCAAGGAGAGACCCAACCTACAACTAAGGAGAGATTTCCTGATAGTGAGAACAATTAATCAGTGAATTAATTAATTATTTAATTAATTGAATGTAATTAATTAATTCTGAAGACTTGCCTTCAGAGGTTGAGGGTGCTCCATCACTGGAGGTTTTCAAGAAGAGACTGGACCACCATTTGTCTGGAACGGTCTATAGCAATAGCAATAGCACTTAGACTTATATACCGCTTTATAGTGCTTTACAGCCCTCTCTAAGCGGTTCACAGAGTCAGCATATTGCCCCCAACAATCTGGGTCCTCATTTTACCCACCTCGGAAGGATGGAAGGCTGAGTCAACCTTGAGCCGGTGAGATTTGAACTGCAGAACTGCAGCTAGCAGTCAGCTGAAGTAGCCTGCAGTACTGCACTTTAACCACTGTGCCACCTCGGCTCAGGGTTTCCTGCTTGAGCAGGGGGTTGGACTAGAAGACCTCCGTGGTCCCTTCCAACTGTGTTATTTTGTTAAGCTGGATGAGGGAAGCCCCCATTGTGCTAAAGGATAAAATCATTTTTGGGGCAAAGAGCGATCTGCAAATGAAACGAGTGATTAAAAAGTTGCTTCCCCTTTCCTCTGAGTCAGGCAATCAATAATTGATTATACGGGTGGACCTCCCTCTATAACCATGGTTCTCTGGGTAGCCTGCAAACCAATTAAGCATAGGGTCTGTCTGCAGAGAACGCCATAGTAAGCGAGATCAGAATCTGCGGGAGGAAAATTAATAATCACGGTGGTAAAGAAAGGACACGGATTGGGTTTTTTTCCCCTCCCCCTCTTAATTTCTATCACATTTATTTCTAGGAAAAAATGGAAGGATGTCTCATTTTATACGTTTCCGTCCCCTGGTTGCTTTTCAGAACTACATGAGAAAAATACAGCTTCCTTCAATGTAATTCCACCTATTTCCCTAGCCGATTTTTTGATCTCCAAACTTAGAGGAATTAGAATTTTATGGTAGCGTTTAAAGCAGCGAGGAAGACGGGACCCGTGATCTAGATTGCTGATTGCACGCTGGGCTAAGTAATAAATGCGAGTGGTTTATTTGTGGCTTTGTGTGATGTGCAAACAGGGGTCAGGATTAAACCATGGATTTGGGATGATACACTATGGTCTGAACGGATTCTTTGTTGTTGATGGCTTATGGTGTTGGTGTGACGTGCAAATGAAGAGGTGTGCTGTGTTCTAGAACATCTGCAACATCTGCTGGGCAAGGAAAGAACAGCTGAAAACAGAAGAAAGACAGGGAGAATGTGTTTACAGCAGGGGAGTCCAACTCCGGCAATGTTGAGACTTGTGAACTTCAATTCCCAGAATTCCCTGGCTTGAAGTCCACAAGTCTTAACGTTGTTGGTCACCCCTGATCTACAGGACACTCTGGTTGCTCATTAAATTATTGTTAATAGGAGGGACTTCTTACTTGGATGTGGAAACAGAACAACGTGAGTGAAAAGCACTTAAAAAACCCCAACTCTTCTTTTGAGGTGGTCAGATTTTGGTCACCACACGATTAAAAAAGAGGTTGAGACTCTAGAAAGAGTGCAGAGAAGAGCAACCAAGATGATTAGAGCAGAGGTGGGTTCCTCCCGGTTCGGACCGGTTCTCCTGAACCGGTAGCGACCCGCTGGTGACACGATGACGTCACGGATCCGGTTCGGACGGTGCCGGTCTGTGGGCGCCGCCATCTTTTTTTGGAATTTTTTTGGATTATTTTTTTAATTTTTTTTAATTTTGGGGAATTTTTTCCGGTTTTTTTTTCTTCTGTGCATGCGCAGAAGCCGAGTTTCTGGCACTGCGCATGCATCGCCATCTTGTTTTTGGCTTTTGGGGGGGATTTTTTTTTATTTTTTGCACTGCGCATGCACGCGCGTGCGAAGCGCGCGTGCCCACATGAGGCGCGGCCATGCGGCACGGGAGGAAGCGAACCGGCAGCGAGGTAAGAAAGAAAAATAATAAAATAATAATCCACCACACCACCCTGGAGACAACACACCAGAGGTGGGTTCCTCCCGGTTCGGACCGGTTCTCCTGAACCGGTAGCGACCCGCTGGTGACACGATGACGTCACGGATCCGGTTCGGACGGTGCCGGTCTGTGGGCGCCGCCATCTTTTTTTGGAATTTTTTTGGATTATTTTTTTAATTTTTTTTAATTTTGGGGAATTTTTTCCGGTTTTTTTTTCTTCTGTGCATGCGCAGAAGCCGAGTTTCTGGCACTGCGCATGCATCGCCATCTTGTTTTTGGCTTTTGGGGGGGATTTTTTTTTATTTTTTGCACTGCGCATGCACGCGCGTGCGAAGCGCGCGTGCCCACATGGCACGGGAGGAAGCGAACAGGCAGCGAGGTAAGTTAGAACCCACCCCTGGATTAGAGGGCTGGAGGCTAAAACAGACGATGAACGGTTGCAGAAACTGGGCATGGATAGTCTAGCAAAGAGAAGGACCAGGGGAGACATGATAGCAGTGTTGCAATATTTGAGGGGCTGCCACAGAGAGGAGAGGGTCAAGCTATTCTCCAAAGCACCTGAAGGCCAGACAAGGAACAATGGATGGAAACTGATCAAGGAGAGATTCAACCTAGAAATAAGGAGGAATTTTCTGACAGTGAGAACAATCAACCGATGGAACAGCTTGCCTGTTGTGGGAGCTTCATCACTAGAAGCTTTCAAGAAGAGACTGGACTGCCATCTGTCAGAAATGGTGTAGGGTCTCCTGCTTGGGTGGGTGGGGTTCAATTAGATGACCTACAAGGTCCCTTCCAACTCTGTTAATCTGTTAAAGATCCTGGGGACTTTAGGAGAATCACATAGCTATCCATAATTGTAGACATTCCTTTTTTTCTCCAGAAGATCTGATTTGGGAGAATTGAAATCTCAACTATTTGTCCAGGATACTATAGGATCTCCTGCTTGAGCAGAGAGTTAGACTAGAAGACCTCCAAGGTCCCTTCCAACCCTATTATTCTATGTGCTGTATTCGATGTTCCTTCATATACAGTAGTTTGAAGTGAGCCTGAGTGTGTTCTGAGTGTGTCAAATACCAGTGGCTTGTTTCACCTAATTGCAACGGATGAACGTCACAATGATTTTAATTACTCTACCCTGTAAATTAAACCTTCAGTGCAAACTGCAAATTCAAGTAGCAACCTCAAACTGCAAATTCAAGTAGCAACCTCAATACTTTGAAAGAACACGACACCTTGTTATTTCTCCTGAAGTCTTTTATCCCAAAAATCAAGCTAGCTATGAATAAGCCAGGAGTAGACCAATCATTGTCTGCTTTATTTATGTGGCACTGCCAAGAGCACCGCCAGGGAATCAAGTTACTCAGTAACTTTATTCTCTTTCTGTCCCATCTCCACCCCCCCTCCCTATCTCTCTCTATTCATGTTCTCCTACACCTACACCTACAGGGAGAAAATTCAGCGCAAAACTCAAGGCAGTTAGAGACTTATAAGCACCCTGCAGCTTTTAATTTGCTTAAATTTAGACATCAAAAGAGGCTGTGTTTAGATATGTATTTTTTTTTTAAATGCAGCGGTTTAAGATCTGTGGAGATCTGATCTCACACTGGGATCTTATTTCCACGCTTCTGGCAAAGCTCAGTTTCCTTGCGATCCGTGCCACGGGTTGTATCACCAAATTTTAATTTTAAGATACTCGGGTATCAACAATTCCCCTACCCACGCCTGTGCATTGAAAGTGATTCTATTTGTTCCCATCTTCATCTTCAAAGTTTTCAAAGCTATCTTAGTTTGGTAGTTGTCCCAAAGGTGCTTTTTTTTCAAAAGGCAACTGGACTTTCTTGTTTTTTTGTTTGAAAATGTTTTGCTTCTCATCCAAGAAGCTTCTTCAGCTCTGAACTGAACCGAAGAAGTTCAGAACTGAAGAAGATTCTTGGATGAGATGAAAACATGTTTCAAAAAACAACAACAACAACAACAAAAAAAAAACAACCAAGAAAAGTCCAGTTGCCTTTTGGAAAAAAAAGCACCTTTGGGACAACCATGACCTGGATGATTGAGAATCTCCATAGGCATTTAGTTGTTGGAATTGGGTATGTCTAGTTTGATGAAAAGAAGAACTAGAAGAAAGAAGCAATGGATGAAAAAGAAGAAGCAATGGATGGAAACTAATCAAGGAGAGAAGCAACCTAGAACTAAGGAGAAACTTCCTGACAGTTGGAACAATTAATCAGTGGAATGACTTGTCTCCAGAAGTTGTGAATGCTCCAACACTGGAAGTTTTTAAGAAGATGTTGGATAACCATTTGTCTGAAGTGGTGTAGGTGTTTCCTACCCAAGCAGGGGGTTGGACTAGAAGACCTGCAAAGTTCCTTCCAACTCTGTTATTCTGTTATTCAAAACATCTAGGGCAGGGGTCAGCAACCTGTGCCTCTGGAGCCACATGTGGCTCTTTCATCCCTCTGCTGCGGCTCCCTGTCACCAGTCGGCTCCACAATTGATAGGGCTTTCGGTTAGGACAGGTAGAGGAAAAAGGACGCCGCGCAGGTGCAGACTCTATGGTGGGGGAAACCAGACTTCCAGTCGGAAGAGGAAAAAGGATGCTGTAGTAGGAGGAGACTCTATGGTGGTGGAACCAGATTTCCGGTCAGCAGAGGAAGGACACCACGCTAGGAGGAGACTCTATGGTGGGGGAACCGGACTTCCAGTCGGCTCCAGAATTGAACGGGGGGCTTCCAGTTAGGACCTTTGTGGCTCTTTGAGTGTTTAAGGTTGCCGACCCCTGGTCTAGGGGGAACCTAAGATTAGACAGCAACTAGTGGACATATTTGAGATTTCAAAAGCATTTATGGATGCTCACCACAAAATAGTGGTTCAGGGAGGAGACCCATTCACAGTATGGTGTAACCAGTCACAAAATGCTCATTTACTAGAAGGTGGGGTGAAGTGTGTTTCTTACAACCCCTTCCATCCTCCAAGGATATCCTCTACAGCTTACCTTTCTTGCTTTTGGGGTTAGGTAAAACCAACTTCAAAACCTAGAAATAAGGAGAAATTTGCCTGAGAGTGAGAACAATTAATTGGGGGAACGGCTTGCCTCCAGAAGTTGTGGGTGCTCCATCACTGGAGGCTTTCAAGAATAGCTTGAATAACCATTTGTCTGAAATGGTGTAGGGTCTCCTGCTGGATTAGGAGATTTCCAAGGTCCCTTCCAACTCTGTTATACTGTTATTCAAACAATGCTCTGAGCTCCGGGCTTCCCTCGTTTTAATTTTCATGAGTCTTCCAGGAAAGCAGACGTATTCTCAAAAATACAGATGAAGGTGGCACTTGGTAATAATCCAGTTTCTCATGTATTTAGCTCAGTGGTGAAATCCAATTTTTTTTACTACTGGTTCTGTGGGCGGGGCTTGGTGGGCGTGGTGTGGCTTGGTGGGCGTGGCTTGGTAGGCGTGGCAGGGGAAGGATACTGCAAAATCCCCATTCCTTCCCCACTCCTGTGGGAAGGGTACTGCAAAATCGCCATTCCCACCCCGCTCTGGGGCCAGCCAGAGGTGGTATTTGCCGGTTCTCCGAACTACTCAAAATTTCCGCTACCGGTTCTCCGAACTACTCAAATTTTCTGCTACCGGTTCTCCAAACTACTCAGAATTTCCGGTACCGGTTCTCCGAACTACTCAAAATTTCCTCTACCAGTTCTCCGGACTACTCAGAATTTCTGCTACCGGTTCTCCGAACTACTCAAAATTTCCGCTACCGGTTCTCCGGACTACTCAGAATTTCCGCTACCGGTTCTCCGAACTACTCAAAATTTCCGCTATCGGTTCTCCAGAACCTGGCAGAACCTGCTGGATTTCACCCCTGATTTAGTTAGCCTTAAAAAGTAAATTTTATTACTCAGGAGCCGAAATAATTGTCTGTGAGTAAATTGACTCTTTTTTTAAAAAAAAAGTAATTTTATTTATGATTTTTTTCTTTAACATCCAAAAGTGCTTGGTGGACAGTGTATTGTCTGGGTCAATATACTTTACAAACAATTCTAATAATGATGGTACCATTTAAAATATACATAATCATAATCTTTCAACTTCTAACATTAGGGTATACATAGTAATTATAATATGTTCTATTATATTTCAGTATACATAATACTATTTTTCCCAATTTCTACTTTCTACTTCTTTTTTCTAACACTTAATAAAATAACCACCATGTTAAAAAAAAAATTCTATATCTATCCATCATCTCTTGTCCACTTTAGAATTTCAACTCTTAAATTGAATCTTATGCTCTTTGCATGACCAAACTCTGCTCTAGACTGCGGATTGAGTTGGGGTCAATTATCAAAATTTAGACAACATTCTTCCCACCGTGTCTTCTTTCTCTCTTTTGTTTAACCCTAACTAAACTTTCCGCCTGCAAAAGAGCCAAGAAAACAGAAGCTTAAAGAGATGGAAACAGTCTGGCCTACCTTGACCTCTTGGTCTGAATTTTTGGTGCTTTTTTCAGTGTGGTGTGTTTTGCTAAAACAAAGCAACTCTCCGCACAGTTTCGGGGCTGTGTGTTTTCCTTTTTTTCTATATTAGATGCTTTCTCCAGATTTTTGGGCTAATGCATATTTGATTGCCTTTGTTTTTTGCCTGGTCTCTAAGAAAGAAAGAAAAAACCCATAGCAATAAGCAACAACACCCCATTTCTGCTTTACTGAAATGTCATTAGGAAATGTTTAATATGGTTAACCTCCAGCGCAGCAATAAACTGCCTCCAAATAAGTAAAAGCAAAGAGCACATTAATTTTTAAATGGGCAGGCAATTATGCAAGAAAGGGAAGGAAACCCAACTAAGTCTTTGGCTGTAATTGAACCAAGCGCCAATTCTTTTTAAAAAGAAGTTGATTTCTAACCTACAAAGGCCATGTCCCTGGCTGGCATTCAAAATAGCCTCTCTCTCTCTCTCTCTCTCTCTCTCTCTCTCTCTCTCTCTCTCTCTCTCTCTCTCTCTCTCTCTCTCTCTCTCTTCCTTTCTGTGCTATGTCATAATAGAGACGTGGCATTGATCTACATCAAGGTTAGGAGGGAAGTAAAAGCTTCTATGGCATCAAGAAACACATACTTGGAATTATGCATTATGGAGGAGGGGGAGGAAGAGGAGGGGGAGGAGGGACAGAGAGGAGGAAGAGGAGGAGGGAGAAGGGTAGATGGAAAGGAGGAGAGGTGAAGAGGGGAGAGGAGGAGCAGGGAGAAGGAAGGAGGGACAGAGAGAAGGGAGAAGAGGAGGAGAAGGGAGAAGGAGGGATAGAAAGGAGGAAGAAGAGGAGGAGGAGGGAGAAGAAGGAATGGAAAGAGGAGGAGGAGGGGTGAGGAGAGGGAAGGGGAGGAGAAGGGAGAAGGAGGAGGGACAGAGAGAAGGAAGAAAAGGAGGAGGGAGAAGGAGGGATGGAGAGGAGGGAGAAGAAGAGATGGAAAGCAGGAGGGGGAGGAGGAGGAAGAGGAGGAGGGAGGAGGAGGAGGAGGGATGGAGAGGAGGAAGAGGAGGAAGGAGAAGAAGGGATGGAAAGGAAGATGATGGGGAGGAGGAAGAGGGCTGAGGAGAGGGAAGAGGAGGAGAAGGGAGAAGGAGAAGGAGGAGGGACGGAGAGAAGGAAGAAGAGGAGGACAAGAAGTAGGAGACGAAGGGGCAGAGAGAAAGAAGAGGGGGGGGAGGAGGTAATCTTCAAGATTCTGACATGATTGAACAGAAGGAAAAAGGTGTAATAACACAATTAAGGAGTTTTCTTCAGTATAGTACTTATTTTTAAGGGCCTCGTGGCATTTAAAAGAGCCGAGGTGGCGCAGTGGTTAGAGTGCAGTACTGCAGGCTACTTCAGCTGACTGCTAGCTGCAGTTCGGCGGTTCAAATCTCACCGGCTCAAGGTTGACTCAGCCTTCCATCCTTCTGAGGTGGGTAAAATGAGGACCCAGATTGTTGGGGGCAATATGCTAACTCTGTAAACCGCTTAGAGAGGGCTGTAAAGCACTATGAAGCGGTATATAAGTCTAACTGCTATTGCTATTGCTATATGGGCTGCATTCTTTATAGAGGTTCTGCACTTACATACTCTCCCACACTCAAACCAGCACAGAATACATTTCCTACTCTACAGAGATGGCAAAACGGACCCGAATTTATCAGGGACCTTCTTAAACCCTTAACGGAAAGCATGATTGCAGCAATGCACCTGTTGGGCATCAGCTGAGTATCAATGGCACCAGGAGCCGGAGAGTGTTTAGAGATAAGGAGGGCCTTGCTGTGTGCTTGGAGATAACTTGTTATAGCTGAAGGCTGGATGAGAAAGGTTGATATCCTTTCTCTCCTGTCAGTTATCCTGGGTCCTCCAGGGAAATCTCTCCTATTCGGTATCGCAACCCAGAAGCATTTTTGTTTTTAAGGGGAGGAGCGAAGTGTCTCAAACAGCATTGTTCACGGAGCTATCACAGAGGCTCCTTCCAGGTGTCACTTGCCAGCGGTAATTGTCTTGGAAGGCAAGTCAAACTGCCATCTTCCATCCATCCCACATTTAGTCTCACCTTCTGCCCACGCTCCTTACTTGAACTCAGGGCGGGAATAATTCAAGGATTTAGAGCGAAGGCCAGAAACGGAAATGGCGTTGTTGCTTGCATTTTTCTCTTGAGAAAGAGAGAGGTTTTCCTTTTCATTAGGAGCTCCTTCCGTCAATCCTGTTTGTTGTGTCCCTTGGTTTAGCTCCTACTAGGAAATTCAAGGGTGAAAAAAAAAATTAAAGTTCTACATTTAGGCAAGAAAAACAAAATGCACAGGTACAGTATATGTGGTACCTCGCTCAATAGTAGTAACTGTGAGAGGGATCTTGGAATCCTAGTGGACAATTGCTTAAATATAAGCCAGCAGTGTGCTGCAGCTGCCAAAAAAGCCAACACAGTTCTAGGCTGCATTAACAGAGGGATAGAATCAAGATCACGTGAAGGGTTAATACCACTTTATAATGCCTTGGTAAGGCCACACTTGGAATCCTGCATTCAGTTTTGGTCACCATAATGTAAAAAAGATGTTGAGACTCCTAGAAAGAGTGCAGAGAAGAGCAACAAAGAGGATTAGGGGGCTGGAGGCTAAAACACATGAAGAACGGTTGCTGGAACTGAATAGGTCTAGTCTTATGAAAAGAAGGAGTAGGGGTGACATGATAGCAGTGTTCCAATATCTCAGAGGCTGCCACAAAGAAACTATTCTCCAAAGCACGTGAGGGTAGGACAAGAAGCAATGGGTGGAAACTAATCAAGGAGAGAAGCAACTTAGAACTAAGGAGAAATTTCCTGACAGTTAGAACAATTAATCAGTGGAACAACTTGCCTCCAGAAGTTGTAAATGCTCCAACACTGAAAGTTTTTAAGAAGAGATTGGATAACCATTTGTCTGAAGTAGTGTAGGGTTTCCTGCCTAAGCAGGGGGTTGGACTAGAAGACCTCCAAGGTCCCCTTCCAACTCTGTTATTCTATTCTAAGAAGGGAGGAACTGGAATTGTTTTCTGAAACCAATGTGCTCTTCAGCTCCTAGACGTCTTAACAGTAGCTGTATTGTCTGGGCAGCTTTATCATTTGGAAGGTAGATATGTCCATTTATCACAGGCCTTTGGGCTGTGATAAATTAATTTGAATTCAAAATTTATGCATGCTTCTTTGGCCTTATCATCTTTCCCTTTTGCCTATTGCAATCTCTTTAAGAATAATAGCATAAGAGAGTTGGAAGGACCTTGAAGGTCTTCTAGTCCAACCCCCTGCTCAAACCTGAGACCCTACATCATTCTGGACAAATGGCTGTCCAGTCTCTTCTTGAAGACCTCCATTGTTGGAGCAACCACAAGTGGAGAAGCACTACTTAGAACCTAGGTTGGAAGCGACCTTCGAGGTAATCTAGTCCAACCCCCTGCTCAAGCAGGAAACCTTATACCATTCCAGACTAATGGTTGTCCAACCTCTTCTTGAAATCCTCCAGTGATGGAGCACCCACAACCTCTGAAGAAAAACCATTCCATTGATTAATTGTTCTCACAGTCAAGAAATTCCTCCTTAGTTCCAGGTTGCTTCTCTCCTTGATTAGTTTCCATCCGTTGCTTCTTGTCCTGCCTTCAGGTGCTTTGGAGAATAAGTTGACCCCCTCTTCTTTGTGACAGCCCCTCAAATATTGCAAGATAATTCTTCTGTTTCCAAGAGGCGGCCATCAGTAGGTCAGAGACCATCCAGTGAAATTCAAGATACTCACCTGCCTAGGCTTGGTGGTGCAGTGGTTAGAAGGTAGCATTGCAGGCAAAACTCGACCCAGAGACTAGAGTTCGATCCTGACCGGCTCAAGGTTGACTCAGCCTTCCATCCTTCTGAGGTCGGTAAAATCAGGACCCAGATTGTTGGGGGCAATATGCAAATAAGGCTGATATTGTAAACCACCCAGAGAGTGTTATAAACTGCTAGGTTGTAGTCAGTGGTGGGTTTCAAATTTTTTTACTATCGGTTCTGTGGGTGTGGCTTGGTGGGCGTGACATGGCTTGGTGGGCGTGGCTTGGTGGGCGTGGCAGGGGAAGGATACTGTAAAATCTCCATTCCCTCCCCACTCCAGGGGAAGGATCAAGGGTGGGTTCCAACTTACCTCGCTGCCGGTTCGCTCCCTCCCGCGCCGCGTGGGTGCGCCTCATGGGCCTCATGCGCAGTAACAAAAAAAATAAAATAAAAAAAACAACAAAGCCGAAAAAAAGATGGCGACCATATGCACAGTGCCGGAAGTCGGCTTCTGCGCATGCTCAGAAGGAAAAAAATTTTTAAAAAAAAATCGAAAAAAAATAAAAAAAAATTAAAAATTAAAAAAAAAGATGGCGGCCTCCACAGACCGGCACTGACCGATCCAGTTCGGTGACATCACCAGCAGGCCGCTACCAGTTCAGGAGAACCGGTCCGAACCGGGAGGAACCCATCCCTGGGAAGGATACTGCAAAATCTCCATTTCCTCCGGATCAGCTGGGACTCGGGAGGCAGAGAATAGATGGGGGCGGGGCCAGTCAGAGGTGGTATTTGCCGGTTCTCCGAACTACTCAAAATTTCCGCTACCGGTTCTCCAGAACTGGTCAGAACCTGCTGAAACCCACCTCTGGTTGTAGTATATAAATCTCTGTGCTGTTGCTATAACACTTGGTCACCTCCAGGCTGACTTAAGATCCAAATCATCGCTCCTGGGAATTGAGCTGAAATCTCTTCTGAACTATATTTTTGCTTTATCCTATCGAGGGAGAAGGAGTGCAGGATGTTTGCATTTGATCAATTTAGAGATTCAGGAGTGTGGCGTGCAGTAAGGCTTTCTCTGCAACCTTCCTTATTCTTTCCGGATACCAAGAGATTTGTCTTAATGTCTTGGGGCCCACCGAGACCACGCAAAGGAATGTCATCTTCAAAACAACTCATGGTGATGAAGATGCTGGATTTTTGCTCTTGAACCCCCAAATTGTTGTTTGCTTTTAGTAAAAGAGGGGGCGTGACTTCTTTTGAATTCCTCTCTTCCCATCTCCCTCTGAAAGCAGATGGCTTTGATTTTTGCAAAAGTTTGTAAGGTTGAGTGCAGCACAGTTAATCATATGCTGCTTATCTGTTTCCCTGTAAACACGCAAGCCTTTCACAGAATCTGATTACAACGCAAAGCATCGCATGGAAGTCCCACATGGAAGTCCCCAGGGATGTGGCAAGTATTGTTTCAATCAAGCCGCATCTGTTCTTCCAGGCAGATTTTTTTTTTCCCTTTCTCCCCCAGACCTGATGGTGGAGGTGTTATTTCGAAAGCAAATATTGTCTTTTCCCTTAAAAAAAGGAAAATAAAATTACAACCATTGTCCGGGATAAATAGGATATGGCTGGCTCCCTGTGTCACTTTTGGAAGCCATCTTTTCTTTTTCAGCTTCCTAAGTGCCACATATTTTAGCCTGGGAAATTGGGAGGGGGGTTTTGGTTGGAGCGGTGGAAGATTAGCCATAACAACATTCTTTACTCTGGGAGTCAAGGACACTTGCCTGCACCTGGGTGGGAATATACATATAAACTGGGTGAAACCACACTCAATAGCAGTGACTGCGAGAGGGATCTTGGAGTCTTAGTAGACAACCAGCTAAACATGAGCCAGCAGTGTGCAGCGGTGGCCAAAAAAAACAATACAATCCTAAGCTGCATTAATAGAGGGATACAATCTAGGACTAGGGAGGTACTAATACCACTCTATAAAGCCTTAGTTAGACCGCACCTAGAGTACTGCATCCAGTTTTGGTCACCACACTACAAAAAAGACGTTGAGACTCTAGAGAAAGTGCAGAGGAG